>JANHFX010000417.1:0-111110 GCA_027560015.1 Chloroceryle amazona | reverse complement strand
ATGCGCTGTTTCAGTACACGAGAGGCACGGAGAGAGGGAGTTTCAGCAAGAGAATTCCTGAGGGCAGCGGGGTCTGGAGAAAGGCAGCGAGGACGTTCCGAGACACGGAGCAGTGTCCCACAAAACACATCCGAGCGAGCTCAGCCCCTGCGGCCGGGAAGCACTGACCACAGGGATATTAGACCTCTGCAGAACCGGGAGTGACATGGAAGGAGGTGACTGCCCAGGTGCTGCTGCTTTGTGGGCGTCTGCTCCCGGTCTCGGCTGAGCCAGACGGGCTTCTGGTCCCAGCCAGCCCGGCTGCCCCGAGCAGAGACAGAGGAACAACTTCATCTGAGCTCTGGGCTCTGACAAATGAGCTCTGGGGCTCTGCCAACATATCTAAGGCATTACTGCTCCCAGATGGCTGCTCTGTCCCTCTGCCAGGAGCTACCATGCTTCCCAGATGGAGCAGGGGGAGGGCTTCCCTGGGCTTCAGCCACCATGAGTCGCTGCTGGCCTGCCTGTGCAAGCCTCTCTGCTCTCAGGTGAGATGATGGACCGTAAAGCCAAGCTGCCGAGATGCAGATGTCCAGGAGGACATCCAGAGGAGCAATGAGAGCCTGCAGCAGAGGGTAGCCCAGCCACATGAGAGTGTTGACATTTTAACCTCTTCCATTGCTGCCAGGACTTGCCAGCACCTTGTTTGCACAGGGATCAAAGGCTGAGGAATGAGTGTGTTGCAAAATGACACCCTCACTTACTGAGCACTGATTTCCAGTGACCTATCTATGATAAATGTACCAACCCATGCGATCTCTGTTGGTCTCTCCTTCCCTCTGGGGTACACCAGACCTGATCTCCCCATGTTACAGAACTGCCTTCTCTAAGTGTTTTTTTTCAGGAGTGGCGCCCCAAGACCCAGCAGGGTCTCCTGTGGCTTCCCTTTGGGCACCTTCAGGTGTGCAGCACAAAGCTCGCTTGCTTTCCTAGCACAGTTTGGGTATCACGGGACAGAAGGGACCCCGAGTGCAAATCTGGATAAATGCCTTTTGAATTCTGAGTCCTCCCCATTGACTGCAGTGGGTGTAAGGGTCACCTCCTTGACTCACGGGGCTAAGTACAATCTGCCTTATTCCTTCTGGAGAAAAAATAAACCAACAAAGCATAGAGCAGCGCAGCTTTAGTTCCATCTTTTGACCAGAAATGAAGCCCATATACAGTAGAGAAGAGAGTGATGTAACACAAGCTCCAAGTATGCGCTTGCATCCTGGAATTAATTGCCTTACACCCCTTGTTATTTATAGCCCTGATGCCATCCCCAGCAGCTCCACGCTGCGTGACTTCTGCTGCGCAAGTCGAGCGCGCTGCCTCCCGCCAGATCTGCAGCCCCGGCGGCAGCTGTGTTGTGTGTGCAGCTCACATAGCAACTGCACACAGCTGCCTGCCAAGGAAACCGGCCCCGCTCGCTCGCTCCCCTGGCCGCTTGTTAAATGAAGGCAGAGAACAAAGCAGCGGGCAGGGAAGGAGACGCGTGGGGAGGATCGAGACCAGATTCCTTGGCTAGCGATACCTACAGCCTCTCTCTGAAAGTAGTCTGGGGTTTGGTTTTGGTGGGGAAGGCTTCTTGGGGCAAGGATGGTGGGATGGGGAGCGCCAGACAACTGGCTGACACAGGTTGGGAGGGGAAAAATGATTCTTGGCATTGGTGACAAAGCCACGTTAGATCACACGCGATTTCCTTGCTCTGAGCCAGCTGGCTGCCTCTCCCCTGTGGCCAGCAAAAGCAAAGCCCAGGGGGAGGGTGGGTGCGTGGGAGCAAGGAGGCACAGGGTCAGGAGGCACGAGGGTCTGGGGGAACTGGGTGTGAGCTCAGTACCTTCCTCACGCCTGGGTGAAATCCAAGTTAGGGTCCCAACCAATCTGGCATGTTTATGCCTTGAACACACCGCTGTGGCTGGGGAGAGGCATCCACACTGGTGGCACCAGCCAGCAAGTGCAAAACGTGGGGCAGGATGTGGGTGGGCTGGGCCTCCGCACCAGCTCGAGACAGGATTTTACCCCTTCTTCGGGGGTTTTGTCTGCCACCTTTTGCATTTACTGGAAAACTTTTCCTCAAGCCTCTTAAATTTCTTTTAGGCAGGATTTCTACTGTGCCTCATACCTCCTGTAAGCAGCACACCTATGCTGGATGGCATGACAACCCCTGGGGCTCTTCCAGGGCCCCGCACCCCCAGAGATGTGAGCAGTGGTTGATGGGTGAGGGAAGAGCACCCAGATGATCCCTCACAATAGTGGTGCAATTCCCAGTGAGGCACGGCAGAGCCATCACCTCTTCAAGCTATTTTAACACATTGTGCCCAGTGTCGGGACCTCCCGCACAGCCGCTGCGTTCCGATTAAAGAGGCTGAAGGACTGGGGGGACCAGAGCAGTGGCTGCTGCTGGAGTGGTGGGATGGAGGCCAGGCTGCTGCTCGGGTCCCCTCCTGCTACAGCTTTTGCCTTTGTGAATGCCAAAGCCTGCAGCGGCCGGGTTCAGGAAGAGACAATCTGCAAGTGTCACCCATCAGGAAACATCAGTCCTCCGCAGTCTGTTAGAAAATGCGTATGACACAGTAATCAGATTCGTTTTATTAAAAAACTTGCAATAAAATTCCTTGGAATTCACCATCTTAACTTTTGAGAGTTGCAATATTTTACTAGTACATAATAACACAGTCTCACATATTTACATTATAATCCTCTATATAACAAAAATAGCCATGTTGGACTACTGAATAATGCTTCCAAATATTAGCCTCAACATTTCAGTACTTCCCCCAGCTGAGTCACTGTCCATGCTCTTTAGCATTTACAGTATATAACAAAGCAAGAAGGGAAAAAAACAAACAAACAGACAAAAAATATGTGTGTTGCCTCATGATTTCAGGCAAATCCCTTTAAGATGGTAGTTCTCCGACTCCCATATTTTTCAAGAGAGATAAAGTGCATTGTAGGGGAAGATGTACACATCATAAAATATTAGCAAAGAGTTAAAGTATATCTGCAATATTGTACAGAAAGTAATGCTAGAAAAAAAAGGCTCGCTTCACAAACTGCTCCTGCACTGTTTTGGCAGCAAGTCACAGGTAGCAGGGGGGAGCTAACTACAAGAAAAAGCATCGCTTATGCAAATGCCACTGTGTGATTTTGCCATGGTCTTTCGCTAGGTGTTTCACAAACCAAAGTGCAGCTGTCTGGAGAAAGGAACTCTTTCTTACAACATGGAGATGAAGGGTCGTTTTCTACAGTCAAAAGAAACACAGCGTGGTCAGCCTGCAGCAACCGACTGCTTTACAAACAGCAAAACAACCTCAGTCAAAACCAGGCTCCCGTCCGGAGGGAGCTGCAGCGCAAGCGGAGCCGCAGTGCGAGTGTGACAAACCTGTCACCCCCCAGCTCGCTGGGGCTGGCAGCCCTGTGGGGCAGGGGGAGAGGCAGGGCTCAAGGCCTCCCAGCAAACCCACTCTTGTTGGCCAGAGCAGGACTGATTACCTTGGAGCATTTCACTGGGACAGACCATTGTCTCTGAACCGGAGATGATTTTGGTAAACTGTGCACTGATCCCTGTGGTATTGATTTCATTCAGGATTTTTCTTCCCCTTTTAAAATTGGCATTTGCTGGTATGGCTCTGCAGCGTGTGAGGGGAGATGTGGCTGGAAAAAGATTTGGAGCCATCACTGAAAACCAGGATACTTCTGCTCTGTTCATGAACTGTGTACGCTGGGATGCCACATTTTTTTGGTTTGCTTATAAACTACTCTAAATAAAAATAATTCTCTTCTGGAAATGGATGGAATGTATATTTTGACAAGTACAAAACCATTTCAAATGTTCACTAAATACAAGGAACATCTTGCTATAAAAATAACAGACCCTCCCACCCACTGTCCCCTCTTTACAGTTCTAATTATAAAATGGTACAGTCATTTCAGGTTCCCAACATGAAACAAGAAGGAAGGATGGTATCACGTACGCATACAAAACATTTTGCTACCTGACATCTGAAATAATGGCATACATTCAGAGCAAACAAGCATCTTGATCTTGCTGTTGTTAATGCTACACAGGACTGAAGAATCAAGAAATAAACAGGAAAGGGAGAAGGCGATGTCTTTTATTTTCTTTCTTTTTTTTTCCCCTCGTTCTCTCCAGAAAGAAATCACTTCCACTGATTCACAATTAAAATAACTGAGACAAGATTAATTTGGGATAACTTTGCAGTCAAAATCCAGTTCTTTCTTTCATCTTTCTTCTTGATTTCCCAGTTTGAAATACAGCTCCTTATCAGAAGCTTTTTTTCCTTGACAAAGAAGTGCCAAAGAAGAGAAAGAGAGCTGAGCGGGTTTCCAGCCCGGCAGGGGAAGCTGCGTGGCAGAGGACAGTCCCAGCCTGCAGCTGCCATCTGCTACACAAACAAATCCAGACTAAAAAGTCCATCTGGTGCTCCTCTTTCAGCTGTGAAACTATCAATTAGTTCAGGTAACAGCTTGGTAAAATAAAAGAAGTGCTTGTGTTGGATCAATTGTCCCTATTAAGAAAGTCGGTGAAAGCACCACCTCCACTCTCCTTTTCCCTCGCCCCTGGAGCATTTCACGACGTTGCTTTTCACCACTTGCACTAACCAAGCTGACTCCTTTCTGTCCCACTGGCCACCCCATATATGCTCATTCGTTTTGCATCTACAGAACAAACAAGTCAATGCTCAGCGTTCTTCAGTGAGGCAGCAATCCCAGTCAGCACTGGTTATGAAGAAGCTCGCCTGGCCTCGATCTGCTGATACCCCTGGGCCTATCCTTAAGTTGCACTTAGGCTGGTTTCCTTTCCCTGTGCTGAACCAGAGCAGTCCAGCCTGCTACAAGAGATATGGGCAGCACAAAATGCAAGAGAATAAGTGGCACAGTGTTAGTTTGATCCCACGATCTCCTTTCCCTGCAGCAAAGGCTCACACCAGAGCAAACGCTTGTGGAGAGGGCTGGGAAGGAACAGGCTGGATTTCTCTGCCACTTCAGTACTGCAAAATGGATGCATCCCAACAACAAACCAAGCCCTCCCTCTTCTCTTTCGAGTCAGTTTATCCTGGCCTAGCAGACTGGTAGCTTTGGTCCTACAAGGATCTACAGGAAATACAAATGGTTAAAAGAAGTCCATTATTGCTAAGGAATAGAAATCAATAAACAACTATTGGTTTTCTTGGTTTGCTCAGGCTATAAATTGCTATTCCTGGCTTATTTCAAACTATATGCTTAGTCATGAGCTTTTCTACAGACAGAGATCATGAAGGAACAAGCCTCTTACAACCAAAGCCTGGGAGATTCCCAGCTGCCTGGGATCTGCGTAACCTCTATCGTCACTTCAGTACAGAGCAATTGTCACGGCAAGGACTTGCAGGCCAGTGATTTATAGATAAAGCCTCGTGCCCCAGTCTTTGCCTGTTAATCACAGAAGCCTCACAAAGGCCTGTGGCATATACTCAAAGGAAAAAAAACTTTTAAGGCAAAACTCTGGAAAATCTATAGGACGACTGTACTCCAGGTTTAACGAGAGTGGGAAATAAAACACACTTTATGGAAGACCTGTAACTGTGTTGTACTGATGACTAAAAGTACATGGAAGTGTTAAGTGATCTGCAGATACCTGTCAGGGCAACCCTCCCACGTGCAAAGGTTTTCTGAGCTAGACATTTTTCAACTGGACAAGCATTTCTTTTTATTTAGCAAGAGGAAGAAGTGAACGGGTTAACAGGTTTGACAACAAAAACTCTGGATCACAAAATGCATATTCCTTGAGCATGATTAAATTCAGAGCTGGATCTGTTTCTGGTGCTTGGTTTCATTTTGTTAATAAAGTATTTATTTTTTTTTTAAATTGCCTCTATAAGGCCCTTTCCTTTAGTGCCACAAGCTCCCTCATATAAAAAGCTGCTTCTGTTTTCACTACAGTACAGTTTCCAGTCATATCAATGTACTTTTATATGCATACATGGCAATTTAATTCCATAGAATGCTTAAAGAATGAACTGCAGTGCTATGATTGTCCTGACCCTGCTTTGGAGGCTCTAAAGCACTCAGGAAAAAAACAAACAAACAAACAAACAAACAAAACACCACTAAAAAATAAAAATCCCAAACTCTCAGCGGGTGCCAAATCTGTGCCCCCACCAGAGTGGGATGGAAGAGAGTCAGAGCTAGTGGTGCCTTGCACATCTGCATGCACACTTTAGGTCATTTGCGAGTGCAAAACTCTGCCCATATAACTTTTTATGTGTCTTACCTATTGATCAGACCTTTGAAAAAGCCATTTAGTGAAACCATGAAAACCAAAAGATACTCAGAGTGTGTGGTCTCTGTCTGTCCAAGTTTCATCCTGCAACCCAGCCTGGGTGAAGATGAGCCTCACTATGGCCAACACTTCTCCCACCTACCACTTCCTCATGGAAAAGAAAAGAGCCTCAGATGACAGGATAGGAAGAGCTCAGGGAGACAGAAGATCAGCTTAATGACATGAGCACCTTTCTTGGAGATCTTCTGCCTGCTGGCCTCGTACAGGAGGTGCCGCAGGTGAGCAGTCAAGGCGTGAGCCTGCGGAGTTATGTGCACGAGCACTTGTTCGTCAGAGGGCACCAGAGGATTTTGGTTTTCCCTGGCTGCATGCTAAAGGCTGTTTTCTTCCCTGAACAGGCAGTGCTGTGTCCCCAGCATCTCAGTCCCACATATTTAATGCCGGTGCCCGAGCTCGGTGGGCAGCAGCACCAAGGACTCACACAGAGCTCAGGATGGGACTAATCCTGCCCCTGACTGCAAACTGGGAGGTTTAACTTGACCCTGTGAGGAACCTTAGTGGAGAGACTCATGTAAGCAAAAATGTGCATGGGCACATAGATCTGCAGAATCAAGGCCTTCATACGTGTTACATACATACACCCGGGGCTCTTAATATTTATGAATCTCCTCAAATTCCCAAGACATTTCACAGTTTATACATACAGAGAATACTGTCAACCAGGTCCTGCTACAGGAAAACATTTCCACTTGACACAGAGGCTTAATTATGCTCATAGAAGACCTGTTGAAAATAATGTGATTTTGGTACAGGTCCAAAATTAATCATAAGTGCTTTTCTGAAGAAGGATGGAATAGAACATTTACCTAAGTGCTTTTCTAAGTTCTGGCTTCAGTGATGTGTAACCTGGCTTTGCACTCGTTATTGCTTAACGGTGCTCAGAGCTGTAGAACATCTGAGGACAGGGACAGAAAAACGACTTTCCCGAGCAAAACTGCAGGTAGAATTGGGGAAACAAAAGCAGAAAGACTCCCGACCCAGATTTGCCAGGATGCCTCTTTTGAACGGCCACAGTACAGTGATATGTAAAGATATGTCTCACCCAAACTAGAACCCTCCCTCTGCCAGCGGGCACCTGTGGTCCCCGAGGGATCACATCTAGTATAGGTTACTTACAAAAAGAGCACGCACAGTGTGATCCCTCTCCGAAATCCTTCACTAACTCCTAGAAATACGGGCAGGTTCTCAGCTGCCATCTGTGTGATACCCCTCGAGCACAGCTCCCTTTATAGAGATTCTGCTGGGCAAAGGACCCAGTCCAGTACCAGCTGGGAGTTTCACCTCAGACCTCACCTGCTCTGCTGTGCTGCGGGTGACCCCGCTATGGCAACAGATAATTGGTCAATCTATCCATTCAGATTAACTTAATTAAGTTCATGAAATAAAACAAAGACTTTGCAACAGCTCCTCTGAAACTCAAACAGCATGGCCAGCAGGATTTTGTCTGTGTGCTGGGCTGCAGTGGGCAGATATTAAAGGATCACTGACAGCTTGGACGTCGTGTTCATGATGTTCCTGTGACATGTAGCACCCAGACACCAGCCCCAGAGAAGAAATTGTACCAGTGTGTGTACTTTCCATAGGGAGACCTGACTGTATAACCAGCTTCACTCTTTCCCCTGCAGTCATCTGAGATGAGTTTCATTGCTGCGTGAAGAGCCAGTATTTTGTGCAAGCACCACTTATATCCCATTTCAGCATTATTTCCAGAGCTTAAGTGGCAGCTGATGCGGTACTTTGTGCAACAATCTCGTGCAGGGGTGAATTTCAGCATCGGTTCCCCTGGTGTTGTGGGCCTTCCCCATAGCAACAAGGAATAAAGAAGACATTAAAGAATAAGGAAAATACAATTAGAGAACCACAAATATTGGCAAGACTGACCTAGCTGCGCCCTCTGGAACAACCTCTTAACTTTCTTTTTAAACCAAGCATATTTCCAGCAGCCTGCATCTCTTTAATTAAAATGATGTCCTTTCAAATGGCTTATAAAAATGTAACGGCACATTTCCAGATGACGGGTTTGAAAGATGATTAGGCTGTGCTCCCTTGCCTCAAAGTTACCCTGTAGTTTAGAGAGCAAGAACATTAAAAAAACAACCAACATTAAAAAAAAGCTATAAAATGAACTGGACCAAAAAGCACAGGGTAAAATTTTTCCTTCTTCCTCTACTAAAGGAGCAATTGGTCGAAATTTTAGGGATAGTTCTAAACGCATTTGTTCCTGAATAGATCTGACAAACTCAATTTTGGCTGGAAGCTGCTTTCCACATCTAACAAGTAAGTCCACAAGGAGATTAAAGGCAGCAAGAACTTTAACAGTTGAATTTTGAGATGCTGCCATGACACCATCAAGTCAAAATGTTTGACCTCTCCATGAAATTTCAGTGTAAGATGAATTGCTGATTCTATGGACTTACTCAGGAGGCAGTAATGTGATTCAAATCATCTGACTGTCAACAGAAACCATTTACTCTTGTATAACAGTGAGCTAAAAATGCTTCTTCACAGTTGAGTATTTGGACTGAAAAATGAAATCGTACACTGAACAAGTCACGCTAAGCTTGTCCCCAGGAAGCAGAGCTCAGGAGAATCTAAAGCATCATCACAGGTCATTATTATTTAGGTGGTTTGATTTATGTTAGTTCTGTTTGTTTTCAATTCCCTTCCCCTCTATCCAAAATATTTTGGTATACGTATCCATATACGAATTGCAAATCTTCCATTATGCTTTCCACAATGTTGGCAGGGACTCTGGAAGGCAAGAACCACCTGAACTCTTGTGTTTGATAACAAGGAGGCAAGAAACTGCCATCAAAACTAAGAAGTGAAATGCACTAAGAATAAAACCCCAAACAAATGAGGATGTAAACATTTCACCCAGCTGCCTCCTTCTGCCATGTCTGCCACCGACGTCAGCATCTCCAGACCCTTTCTAAGAATATTCTTGTCATCCATGTAATGTATGTCTGTTAACAAGCAACCTCTGGAAACCTCTCCTTTAGCCTACTCGTCTGGTTTTGGTCTGTAGAGTTAAGAAAAGACATAATGTTATACTAGATCTTCCCTTCCAGCTATTGAATTGTGACTTGGAGGAAGGCCTTTGATGTACTGACAACTGCTAATAGCATAAAATACAGCAAAGTACTGCAAGGACAGAGTGAAGCTTTAAGCTTTGCTTTCTCTCCTTCATACTGTACGACACTTGCCTAGAACAGAGCTCTAAGTAAACCCCAACATAAAGCAGTTTCAACTCAAATCTTAGCAATCTCTGTTAATTCAGAGCTCTCTTACAAACAAAGAACTTCAGAATATACCACTTCTGCAGATCCTACTTAATGAAAGCAGGCTTCACATCAATGCAGGGTGCTGGTGCACCATCCTTCTCGAAGCCACGTGTGCTTCGTGCAGAAACAACAAGGCAATGATAAATCCTGGAGTCAGATCATGAAGTGACCGTGAATGGGAATTCAGATTTCTGGGTTGAACTCTTGAAAAAGCTGGGGTCAGTCAACAAAAGAGAGTGTCCATCCATAACAAACTATAACCAACCAACCGAACATAACAAACATACGTCTTTACAAAACAAAACAAACAAAAAACCCGATCGATCAAGTGTAGAAAACACTCCAAGCTGTCATTTCAGTTGCGTATTTATGAGCCACTGAAGAGTTACAGGACTGCTCTCAAGCACGTGGGTAAACTGGAAGCGTTCATCTCCCGTTTGACCAAAGTGAATGTATGCAGACGATGAAACCGCATCCAGGCGGACACAACTGTTGCTATTGCTTTTCGTGACCATCTCAGAATGGAGTGTGCAGGAGTGACAGTGCTCTGGAGGCATGGGCATGACTGGTCCAAATCCTAGAAAGCTGGCTCGGTCCCTCTCTGTGACCCTCCCCTGTAGTTTAGTGTTGGATCTCTGTTTGTTTTTCAAGACTTCACCTCTTCGCAGTCTTGATCAGTGGAAAGCTCCACGTCGGACAGTCCAACCTCCATTGCCATAATCAATGAAATATCTGAATCACTGCTGACTGCTGGCTCCTGTTCATCTGTGAGGGTAGAAGAGACAGGAAAAGTGCATTACGGTCACATCTTTACCATTTTTTAGTTCTGCAGCTGCAACCCAGATGTTTCTTCACTACTGAGGTTGTGCTTAGATTCCAAACTTCGCTCTTACTCAGTCTCAAGCTTTTCAAAAATACCAGAAAGTCATGAGAAATACAATGACAAATACCCCAGATGGGAAGGACCTTTGTCTCCTCCTAATCCTCCCAGGGCTCTCCATCCAGGCCCTTCACCTCCACAACCTTCCTCCCACTGCCTGAGCACTTCCCTCCCCATCTCCTTTCACTTCCTCAATGTGGCATTGTCCCACCCTCCCCACAAAGGCAGCAACTTCAGGGCAAAGTCACAGGCAACGGGTGGAGTGACTCAGCCATCAAGAAGATGTTCCTAATGGGAAAAAAATCTGCCCATCTGAAAAACCCTCATTAGGTGACAGACTCTCTGTTAGCAGAGACTTTTAAGAAGGTACAATGCTAATGTAGTATGGGTGCCATTAGTTCTGCCCTAGGACTCGGGACCAGGCTACCTGTCTTCTCAGGTGCCTTCTCTCATTCTTCTCCAGTCTCTTTCCTTTTCAACCTTCCCTCTGGTTTGAAGGTACCTTGATCCAGGCCGAAGGGATCTACCTTAATCCACCATGATCCCCAAAACACTAAGAATCAGATTATTAACTTTTGCCACACTGCAAAAAAATCCCATCCAAACCACAAGCACAGGAGAAGTAACTTATGTTTGTTAGTAGGTGTGTGTGCTTAGCAGATAGAGCCAACGGATTTCAAAGGACGAAAACCTAATTCTGCTCCAAGAACAATTAGAAGCAGCAAAGCACACTGGATCTTTGGGGAGACTTTCAAAGGCATAAAAATCCCATAGGTGGGTGAGTTCCCGACAGAAAAAGTCATCAGCTCCTATTTTCAAATGGTTTAATTACAATGTTTATGCTGTAACAATACAACGTATTTAAATCTGTGGCAGTTTTTCCTTTATATAATTTATTTTTCAGACAACAGAAGCAGGGCTTGATGGATGCTAAAAAGTCTAAAAGTTGAATATTTAAGAATTAGTAAGTCGGAAACATTACAGCGGAGCAGGGAATATAATAACTCCTCACAGTTTAATTATTCACTTGAAGCTAAGTGAACACAATTAGTCTTCTCTCAAGAGGTGCATGATTTTTAAATCAGTTTTAGAGAAAAACATGTATTTACTTGTGCTGGGATTAGACCTCATGTTCTCCAGAGAAAGCCTGAGTGGGGGCTGCATTATTCAAACCGAAAGAGCTTTCCTTTACAATCTTCCTAATTTTCACCCTGGATTATTTTTATACTTTCTTGATTGCAAGATAAATAATTAATGCACACGACCTCTTTATATCTGTATCTTTTTCTCCTATCAATACGACAGTAAACATTGCAAGGCATTGCTTCTGACTATAAGTGATTCCACTAGAGCCAGAGAAAGTACTTACAAACTGAATGGTATCCTCTGCAGCCTTCAGCAGGCTCCAGTGACATTGAACCATTAGGTGAACTGCTAGATCCAAGAGTACCAAAGTGCATCACACACACCTCCAAGTCCTAAAGCATCATCTGGAGTGGTAACAGCTGCCTGCACCAGAACGATGTGGTTCCAGACCACTGGATTGTTTATCATTCCTCTAGAACTAATAGGAATCTTAAAAACAATGAAAATGATGCTGTAAATATTGACCCAAGATCAAGTTTCTATTTGCGTGACAGAGCTCGTGGGGCTTAGCTGTGTTAAGCAGCTGCTTGGAGCACTCTTGGGACGAAGGTGGTTTTCATCTGAACTAGCTGCGCAGGAAAGAAGGGCTGGCTGAATGGTGACAGCCACACGCAGGCTGAAGAGGCCGGCGGAGCTGCCAGCACCAAATGTCAGAGCATCAAATGAGAAGCAGTTATGGTACTGAAATGTTATTTCAAGAATTGTTGTTTCTTCTAGGGTTGCACAGTAGAAAAAGATCTCGGCTGAGTTCAGGACAGAAGCAGATCTACAGCTCACCTACCAACTGTCTGAACACCCGCTTTCCCACCTGGCATACTGAAGATTTACATTAAAAATCCTATACAATTATTCAGATTCTTGGATCTTAATCTTTCCAAAGTATAGGCTTTGTAGTTTCTCTTTTTTGGGACTGAAATCCAAGTCAACAGGAACACAAATAAAGGGCCATGCCCATGCCCTGATGTTGCTTTTCCAGTGCAGCAAAAGTGCCTAGAAACAGGAACATTCCACCTCCCTTGCTTGCTAACTGTGCAGCTGCTCAAAATCCTGCAGCTCCAGCCTGCTGCCTCAGCAGAGTGGGGATTAAAACTCAGACATCCCCATCCTTTACACCTTCCCTTACAGGGAAGGTGTGAACACTGGGATTTCTTTGGAAGACGTGGCCAGCAGAAGGAAATGAATCCATTTCTCAGCATTATGTGCTTGCTCTTGCAAACAGGAGTCCTGCTACGGACTCCAGCAGGCACAGGATGAAACTCTGGGATGGTGCAGAAGTTACACCAGATATGGATCAGCTGTAGGTAACTCACCATGGCTCCCACACACAACACAGGCTTTCTAGACTGTGGTGGTTTGGTTTGGTTGCGGTGGTTTCTTTTTTTTGGTCGGCTTCTCAGTACCATGAACCAGCACAGTTAGTGACATTTGATAAAGGTAAGCAAACCTCAACTGAACTGTAAGTGCCAGAAGCTTAGCCTGCATGTTGCATGCCTGGTTTTTAGACCCTATTTACAACGAGAGAGCTTATACAATCACACACCTTCTACAAAAGACATATGACTCACTGTTAAAAACTTTAATCACCTTTTAGCAAGTTTTTTTTAAATGTGGTGTTTTTCTTAAAGCCCTGAAGTCAGGTGAGGATCTCAACTTTCAGTGAAGATCTCAGCTTTCACTTAAAAATAAATGAATCTTAAGAAGCAAAAAAAAAGAAATAAAGAATTTAAAAAACCATATCCCTAATTTCTAGACAGATTCTATGTTGGAATATCTGACTTGTGATTTCAGATGTTTGAGACTGCCTAACAACATATATTATTGTATTTCCACTGTGTTCTATAGCACTTCATGCCACAGGCAGAAAGCCTTTTGCTTAATGAAGCAAAAGGCACATCCCAAGCTGCTTTTCAGCCTGAGTGCTAGTGCCTACAGCAGGCAACTGTAGACCTCCCTGCCACATTCCTCTCATGTCAGCGAAACACAATACACCACAGCATGCTGCCTACTTCCAGACAGACTTTTTCCACTCCCTTTTATTCCCTGACACACATTCGTTTGAGAGGTGCAATAACCCAAACTCCACCTCTAGCCACTACTGCTTTAAATTTAACTACGCTAATGTGGGAAGAATATCACCGTGTGGATACGGAGCTGCCCTACCTAACAGTGGCACAGCCCTTCCTTGTTGCAAAGTTCATTAAGTGATGTTTATATTTGAGTATAATTGTAATCAAAGAAGGATGAAAATAGCTAATTACTCTGGTGCTTTAAAAACAGTAAGACTGCACACTAGTAATAGTTATCTACTGCTGATGCTACTTCTACCACTTTGAGTAACTCTGTAGCTGTTGTACACTAATAAATATTCCAAAAGAAAAAGGTCAGGTGGTGGGTTTCTAAGAATTTGATACTCTTTGCAAGAGTCTTGGGAGGAACCTAAGTGTTCAGGAGGAAGTGCAGTTACAGAAACATTCATCTGCCACCCGTAGATATGCATACAGGCACGGCCTCAAATCGAGACACACTTGCAATGACCCACTCAAGGGTGAGGAACAAGCTGATGTAACTGTGGTGGGTTTTGCACACATGGAGGCCTCACTCCTCTCACCACTGTGCTCCTCCCAAGGAAGCCACATCTAACTCTGATGTCCCTAGGCCAGGAGTAATGCCATAGGGCTCTCCTAAAATTGCTCCTGCTTGCCCCATAGGAGGAGATTTTTCTCAAGCTCATGGAGCTGGAAAAGCTACAGAAACCCATGACTGGGATAGAAGGTCCACAAGCAATTTGCATCCAGGAAATAATCAGGAGAAGAAGAATATACTAAAATGTCATACAGCAAAAGCTTATCCCCATTGGATGCATGTAAGGTGTGTCTAAAATGCCATTTTTTTCCTTCTCTGGACCTTCAGGTAGCTCTCTGCTATTACATACATTCGTGAGTAAGCAGAAAAGTATCGATTATTACATGCCAAATGAGAGCTGCCACTGAGTGGGTAATTCATCTACTGAAAGTGTAACTAAAGCCAGCAATCTCCTGTTCTTGTGGATTAAAAACAGGGGCCACAGCAGTAAACTATTCAGCTGGGAGTCAGCCTCGCTTCTCTCATTTATTATCAGCTCTCCGTGAACTAATTCAGCACACTCAGTCCTGCTCCACATGCAATTAAACCCTGCACAGAGCTGTGCAGCTGCTAACGGGTTTTCTTCATCTTATGACAGTCAAAGCAATCAGAGGGTAAGAAAAAGCTGCTACTGTGCTACTGACTTAGGTGTAACCTGCTTGCCTAGCTCTGAAGTTAAGCATTTAGCACAAGAAGTAAGTCTTGTTTTGCACAGATCTGGTTTTGATGGTAGATGCCCAGCTTTGAGGAAAAATGAATTATTATTGATTTCTTAATCTAATAAAGTGCTGTGAAAAATTTATCAGTTACCATCACATCCTTCTCTGGCAAAAATTGTACAGCTATCAATGGGACTTTGTCCAAAACCTTATTTTGATAATAAATATGCAGCAAAAATTGGACTTGATTTCACGATTCATTTCCCATTCTCGCTACTGCGAAATGCACCTTATTTCAGAACTCCTTCATTTTCTGAAGACAGTGCTAAGCCAAAACATGAAACCCCTGGTGATAGGTATGCTCTCAGACCTAGGCAAATATCTAAAATGTATGTGTTAGCATGAACCTTATTTCAATCTGAGGCTCACATCTACTAAACAAACATTGCCCCCAGTCAGATATGTCTAGAAGCATTTTGCTCCAGAAGAAACCAGAAATGTGACCATCTCCTGGAGCTCTGAGAACCTGACAAGAAGATATACCCAGGGTCATTAGAGTCATTGACATAGGACCTTTATCAAAACCATTACAAAGTTGATTGCTCCCTCCCATTGCAGCCTTGCCACGGCATCACTTTGCTGCTCAGAGTCTAAGAGGTGGAGCGTGACCCTATGAAATTAATACCTCAAATGGCAACTCCTTCCACGACAGTACCAATCAGCTTACGTCATTACTAAGAGCCTCTTCTTTAAAAACATCCATGATTCTTAAAATTGTTCTCAAATTAATCATCCAGTACTTCTTATTGGATCATTTTATAAGGAAGTCTTAAATTCCTTCCATATCATCTTGATAATCAGTCCATAGTTGTACTAACAAAACAACTGAAATAAAACACATGGGAAAAAATTGCCTATAAAATCTCTAATGTAAAAGAAGCAGTGGGAATATATTTGAGGAGAAAGGGTTATAAAAAAGCTGTTACTAATGCAGTCCTTTTACACACAGAGGCTAATAAAATGGATGAAGAAATTTGGCTGGCTACAACTGAGAACAAAGTTCCAGGGAAATATTTTATTGCTGTTCCTTAGCATCAGAGAGAGAATTATCTGAGGAGCAAAGGGAAAAAAGTTCTTGAGCATGGTAACTGCTTTTGGAAGAAAAGGTTAGAGTCTTTTCCATAAATAAGAAGCCAGAGCTCTGTGAATGTACTAATGGCAACGGGGCCTCACCCAGGGGATAAAATAGCTGACATCTGGAACACTTTGCAAAGGATACCCAAACATCAGCACACCAGGAAGAACCAAATGCCATGGCCTGGCAAGACTCATTCAAGACATTTCAAAAATTTAACTGGATCAAACTCCTAAATAGTCGAGTGACTTGATAGGTGGGCCTGGGTCTGACATAAAACACTAGCATCCCTCCTTGGAGTAAAAAGGCAACAAAATTTCTTCTTTCAATCTTAATGTAGGATATGTAGTTTGAGAGAACATACAGCACCTCTTAATGGAAAACAGCCAAAAACATAGTTCCCTGTCTTTGAACATCCTTCAGCATGAAGGGGTAACATCATCATCATTCTAGACATGAGCTGCTGAGATAAGAGTCACAATTCTTCAAGGCACTCACTGATTCTGGGTGCCCAGTTAAGACAATGTAAACCTGATTTTTCAGTTACAGCGTTAACCTGCACATTGCATGCCCCAAGCCTATCTTCCTCTAACTTCAGCTACAGCTGTAAGTACTCTGCACTTCTGGAAATCATATTGCAGTATCTCAAGTCAAGCATCAAAAAATGAAGGGGAATTTATTAGTAATGCAACCAATTTTCTGAAGCCTAAATTTGGAATGCATTGTACTTAAGCAATAAACTTTAAGATCAGTTACCTGAGAAGACATACTGTGTTTTGGCAAGGCCAAAAAAGTAATTTTCATAAACAGTGTTGAAAGTATCAGCTCCCAAATGCTCTCTCCAACAAAAAAAGGGGAGAAAATGTCTGTTCAAATATGGACATAGGATATAAAACACATGGAGCAGATAGCAACCACGTTTGTAGAAATCTGATCAAAAGGGGAAGAGCACATACCAGATGTTACTGCATGGAGACGGTTGGACCTGACTGATTGGAAAAGCAAAGCATTTACTTTTCATTTTATATCTATGTTTAATGAGCAACATACTAGCTCCTTAGGATTTTGCCCATGAATCAGAACATAAGACCTTTGAAAATCACAGCACATATTAATATTGTTCTAGGAGTCAGCACTTTGGAGTTCTGTCTTCTCTCTCCGAGAGGCTGTCTGATGCTTTGGGAACTTTTGATCAGCTGTCTTAGTGGGGAGATGCCAACCCTCTCTCTGATACAATGAACATGCCCCTGCTAAGTATGACACAAAACCCACTAGTATTTTTGATTTCAGTATACTTCCCTCTTTCTCCTTACTCTTATGGGTCATGATCATCACATTCCTTCCCTGCAACCAGCAGAGAAACTCCTTCTGGGGCCTAGATACCAAAACATCCTTTTCTCTTTCGATTTTCCTTTCTCCCTACAAGCAAGTCTGAAAGCATTTGATTCAATGTTCAGCCTGTTAGGAATGATTACTATTATTTAGAACATGCAAAATTATTCATGTAATTGATTGAAAATCAGAAAATGAGATCTACGAAAAGGGAAGAGGGGACTGTCACTACATGACAGTTTTGGTTCTCAAGGATCTTGGCTACCTTTGGTAATATATTAAATAGTCAAAGACCTATAATTCTGAAAGAATTTAGCTACTTTTGGTAACATCCTTCCATTTGCTACAGCACTCCAAGAAACCTAAGAAACATTATGTTAAGTTTACCATTTCGTGTGAAACAAAAAGTCCCTTTCAATCCTTCACCAAATTCACTCACAAAGCAGTCTCTTAGGCCCAGACTGAACCAAAATCTCTATTATCGTGCAGTCCCGAGCACTGCTACAAACTCTTCACATGCAGGCTCTCTGATCATTTCTATTAATACACAGAATCACAGAATTAACATTCTGGGGCTGGAAGGGACCTTGAAAGATCAGCGAGTCCAACCCCCCTGCCAGAGCAGGGTCACCTAGAGCAGGTCACACAGGAACACGTCCAGGTGGGTTTGAGTGTCTCCAGAGCAGGAGACTCCACCACCTCCCTGCGCAGCCGGTTCCAGGCTCTGTCACCCTCACCATGAGAAAGTTCCTCCTTCTGCTTACATGGAACCTCCTACATTCCAGCTTGCACCTATTGCCCCTTGTCCTGTCATTGGACATCACTGAGAAGAGCAGTTAATTTCTCTGTATGCAGGCCAAGATTCTGACTTAGCTGAAGTATAGTTCTGTGTACCAGCAGTATGACAGAGCCAAGAAGTGGAAGTCCAACTCCTCTGACCTAGCTCAGCCTCCTGCCACCCACACAGGGTCAGGTCTGCTATTCCTTTGGTTGGCCAGGGAGTTTACTTAATTGGGAAAAAGAAAAAGTCTCAACTACCTTGAAAACATTTTTTGCTGGCTGAGCAGCTGAAGAGGCTGGCCGGGTCACAAGGCAAGTACTGCAGAAAGCTTGAGGAACGAAGCATACAGAAAGAGAAAAGACAGGAAGGGACCTCCTCCTTTGCATTCAATGCCTGCAAGCTGTCCTTGTGTTACTGTGATGTTATACACCTAAAATGTCAGATGTGGCACAGGGACTACTTTTTGACTTGGTTTTCTTAGCTGCTGTTAAATGTCCAGGGCTCCCTTGGTGTTACTGCAGAACAAACAGCACTAAGTGATAAAAATAAACATGCTTCATCACGTTAATGGTGTGTAAGGGATAGTGCAGGGATTCTTTCAGGAGCCAAGGTGAGATGTGTGGAGAGACACACACCGTTTGAGCAGTGAGCACACGTCTTTAATCACACTGCCAGCCATGGAAACCTACATGACAGAGAGAGAGTGGCACACTGTGTGTGCTAGCACGGGTTGTATGCTGTACGGCTTATTGGCAGGCTTTTACATCCAAGAAGTATAATCACATAATCTGTGTGCACCTCAGTTTCCATGGGTTATACTGGTGACTGCTATTGTGACTGAACTTCCTTATTTATATTTTAAAAACCCGTGTCAGCAGTGTGCTCTGCTTCCTGCGAACCTGAAAGGAGAAGGAAATTACAGCCTGACCTAGACACATGATGCACTGGATTGAACGAGGGAGGGTGTAGTGGTAAAAGGAACTTCAGTTCTCTTCTGCTCTTAAGGAACATAAGGAAAAAACATCCTTTGACAGGGTGATTTAGGGATGTACTGGCTAACACCAAACAAATGCTTCGGAGCATTTGCACTGGAGAGGTCTTGCAATACCCCTGAGTGTGATACAATACTAAACCAGAAGACTCGATGCAAGCGAGGTGTTTCCAAAACCTTTTCCTCTGGTCTGATTATGCTGCAGAGCTGTGACCTCTCCTTGGGGGACTCCGTGGCAGAAGCAGCTGAACAAAGCCACCTGAGATCCCTCCTTTTCAGGACTGCAGGTGCCTGCCGACCCCACCTGCATTGTAGCTCTGCTTTGCCCCGTGCTCCTGGCTGGGAGGAATGAGAAAAGCCCAGAGGCACCCTCCTTACTGTGGCAACTGAAGAGCACATCCCAGAGCACCAGTGGCTGGATGGTGGCCAGAGCTCAGCAAGGTCTGCTGGCATGCAGCGGGGCCTGGGGGAAATCACAACTGATGTCTATGATCTCTGCCTGGCAGCTTCAGCACAGCTGAATCCTGCAAAGGCACCCAGGACCATGGCCCTGTCCTGGGAAGTGAGAATGCCACCTCTGGCACTCAGGGGAACACAAGAAGGGGTGTTTGGTGCTTGGAAGAGCAACTGACCAAGGGCACAGAAGACCTGGCTAGGCTCCTGTACGAGACCTCAGATGACTGCAGCTTTCCTTCAAGGATGTTAGAAGCTTTTCACTCTTACTTCAGCTCATGCACAAGATGGCTACTAGCCAGCAACAATCTGCATGGGGGCAATTAATTCTGAGAACCTTACGTGAAATGTAGGCTGCAGAAAGAAAGCAGAAACACTCCCCCTATTTCTGCCTAATCACTAGGAACTGCTTCTTCAATAACAAGCACGCACAGAGCTGTAACAGAAAACACCAGCTTGCTTTCAAGACAAGTCCTGTTAATTTTTGAATGAGGGGGCTGGAAAAGCTCATGTTACTCTGGCTGAGTTTGCCTGTCATGGCAGCATGGGCATGATTTTCAAATCTGTCTCTAAATACCTTTACTGCGTGAGCTCTCAAAAAACCTAGGTCACTAGCAAAGCACAGTACTGATCAATCATATACCGAACCTTCCAGAGCAGTTGCAATGAATATCCCTGTGAAAAGAGATCACAAAAGTGCCTGTGCATGTATTAGATGATTTAATGAGAAAACACACAAGGAGGTGGCTGAAAAGCTCAACAGTGATGGAATTACTGGAATAAAGTCTGTATCTTCTCTCCCTCTCTCTCACACATGGTCCTGCCTTCCTTGCCAATGCTGCTAACTGCACTCCACCTGAGGTGTCCAGGACATTTCCAGAATAAAGGGACCCGGCACAGCCTGGGCCTTTTGATTTTGTGCATGTTGCTTGGAACTCCTTCCTCACCATGTGTGTTGGGGATGGTGATGCTTGGCTGAAATGTAATTCTATTAGAAATGTCCATAATAAAAATTTCACTCAGGGATGTCTTTTCATTAGATTTGGGAAAAAAATAAAATAAAAATGCACACAGTAATGAAGGCAAAAGAGAAAAATCCCACAGTGGTGGTGGAGGAACCCATGCATTGTATGTAATTTTTTTACTGCCAAAATAAAATTTTTAGCAGTGTAACGTTTATCTTAAGGGGAAAGCAGTCTTCCTTTTGAGCCAGTGTAAGGAAATGACAAGCCTAAGAAAGGGCCCAGACCTTCTGCAGCATCAGCTCCAATGCCTGAAGCAGGGCACAGCTATGGGAGCACCCACCATGTGTGCCACATCGGGGTGGGAGATTGGTATGGCATTCAGTGGTCACCCATCCACAGCTTCAGCATCCTCCACACTACCCAAGGGCTGCCCACAAACAACAGACATGTGCAGAGACTGTTGTGTCACATTGCTGTTTGTTTTTTTTTTCCCCTCTGACACCTTGCAGGGAAATCAGTGTCTGGCTCCCCACCAGCCACGTGTGGACTTGCAGGATTTGACCATTTCTAGTCTCCTGTCACATGCTCACGCTCCTACAGGACTGTCAGGTACATGGCCACAAAAAAAAATGGAAGACGTTTGACCAAAGTACACTGCTTTGGTTGAAGATCAATTGTCACCAGTCCATAAAACCAGAGCATACATGACAGAAGCAGTACAACCACCCAGAGAAAATATGTTCTTGGTCTGCACAGGTCTGGCTAACTTGATTTGAAGTGGACACCTTAATTATAAGCCATGGCCTGTGGCAAAGTATATCAGTTTACTGCAGTTCAAAAGATGAAGATTGATTTAAGTGCAGTTCAGCTGCAAAAAAATCTCTTGTAAGAAAACAAACCAAGCAAAATCATGGAGCCTCAACTGTACAGTGTCTCTGTGACTTTACAAAACCCTCTGTGTAGAAGCAAAGCCCATGCTTTTCAGTCTCACAAACTCCACCGGGTACTGGAAAATGTTGTTCTTGATGCTGTGGCATCACCAACAGTACAGTATTCTGCAGACAGATCTGATGCATGTACTGGAACACAGTAAGCATCTGAACAGATGACCACAGCCCTATCCTATAGCTGTACTATTTCTGCTGCATACGTGAGCACACAAGCAAATGTGCATTCTTCTGAATACACAAAGGGGACAGTTGGTTAACCAGGCACTTTTTATGTCTACCCAAAACATTTAAGAATTAATATAATGATCAATTAAATAAGAACATCCAGTTTTCCATAGAGTAGAAACAAGTTCAGGTGTTTATATGTGCATTAGCAATGAAGAAAAATAATGTGACAAGCTGAAGTGTCACCTCTTAATTTCATTAGAATTGCAGTAGGTTTGGGTTTTTTAAATAAATTCTAGATGCTTTCAAAGTCATGTATTCTACTAATCTGAATCTCCTTCCTGTGGGCTTCTTGTAGCATTCAGACATAACTCTTTTAAGACCCTAAGGATAATTATTCTGCAAAGGACCTTTCTTTAATATCCAGTTTTGCAGAATCTTTACATAAGGAAATTTTACCCTAATTGAAAGCAGCGTGCACTTCATTTCTAGTGCCCTATGTACAGATGCACTCCTGGTAGGTACCTCAGTCTCATCCTCCCTTGTACACACACAGAAAGGACAGGTCTGACCTTCACTGAGCTCTAGCAAACACTTAAAATGAGTCACTACTGACTGCTGGAGGTACCATAAATGTCTCCTTTAAAATAAGTCACCTGAAATGCTTCACTGTTTTCAGATTTTTCATCTTCTCTGGAGTCTAAGGGATGATGTTGTTTTAAAACAACAGCAAGAAAGAGCAGATAGTGCAGAAACCACACTTCAAAATAGCTTCAGCAGAACCATTTCTTTAGCACATGGAGTATTTACTTAAAGAGGAAGCCTTAGGAGACTTGCACTGGAAGGGATGTCCTGGGTAGCTGAGCCTACTCTCCAGTATCGTAGTGGCTGCGTGATATAATCCCTTTCAAACTTGCTAGCAATTAGAATCATTCACTGTACAAGCTCCCCAGCTACTTAGATCATCTCTTTGCCAGTACAGAACCACAGCCAGATGTCAGTTAAAAACTGTAATACCTGGTTTTCAAAAGAACCCTTCATGCAACAACCAACCCACAGAGATTTAATTTTTTTTTTTTTACATCCTACGATGACAGATGAGTTCAGCTGCTAATGCTCCTTTCTCTTAAACCTCACAAGCCTATCAAACCTTGCAACATGTTTTACATTCCAGTGTAATTATGTAGTTTCTGAACAGGAATTATTCCAGCTCTGATCTTCCCTGCAGCCTACTCAATAGTTACACTATCGGCAACATTTTCTACCTATGGCTGTGGCCAGTTCTCTGACTGAGGAGCAGATCTGACCACAGCCACAACCAGAAACATCCCCAGCAAAATGTGAACTTTTGTACTTCAGAGTTCCTAAAATGAGAGCCTTCCATGGTCCACAGTCCATGTACCAAAAAGATCCCCATGTGCCACTGGGCACTTTTAAGCAGAACGTGCCTTGTGCCCGGCTGTAGGTTGGCATTTTGCACGGGGTCCAAAGTGACTCCAACTGCTGCCGACATTTAAGGATTGGCAGGGGGGATGTGACACTGTCAGCATTGGTACAGACTATAAATCTTGTATAACCATCACTGAGTAATAGCAGGAAAAGTAAAGTATATCCATACAGCCAGAAACAGCCCATAGTTTCCAGCAGGAACATTCCCCAGGACTTCCTGTAAACTTAAGCAAAAAAGCTTGATTTAATCTGTGTATGCATAGCTTTTTCTTTTTGTGAGAGATGTGACTCTTGTCATTAGTTTAGAAATCAGAAAAGGAAAGAAAAAAGCAACAAACATAGACTGTATCAAAACCCTTTCTTTCTAGAAAAGTAAAACCTCTTAAATAGCCTTTGGATCACCTTTAGGTCATTTTCAGTTTGCTTAGAAGGTTTAGTGCTATTTCTACTGTAACCAAAAGCATTCTGTAGGAAAGAAAAATAAGCACATTTAAAACTCATCACATCTCTGTGAAATGAGGATTACAATATGACTAGGAGGTAGACAGCACCACTGTCTATTTGGAACAGAAATGTCCCAACTATTATTGTTTCTTGCAGCAGGGCCAGTGCACCAGATAAGATTCTAACAAGCTAGGCTGTGTATATGAGTGCACATTCACAGAAAAACACGAGTACAGAAGAACAACTGAGAAAAGCATCCATAAAGAAAATAGGTCACTTATCTCCTGTTATATTCATTTAACAAATTTTAAATCAGTTGATGCCAGTCTCCTTTTAAGTGGAACATTTCTTTGACAACACTGCAATAGCTCAACATTTTTTTCTTATTCTATTTTTTTTTTTCCCATTACAAGATAAATCTGATCTGCCAGACCAGGCCTGCTACTTTCAAGTCTTGTCTGCAACTACATTTTATACAAATGCATATGAAAAGAAAAAAAAACACAACAACCCACCAGCCTTTACTAAAACTAAGACCAAACTAACCCCGTATGAATCTTTATGAAAAAGACCATTGCAGTTTTACTCGACCTGAGTCCCTTGACCTGCAATGTGAAACCAACAGTTTTGTCTCTCCAGCCTAAAGCAAGAATGCAAGCATGCTCCCTCCCTATTTAACCAGCTGCTTTTGCTTTCTTTGCTCCTGGTTCACACAAGAAACATCACGACAAAGTGAGTTACATTTACTCGCCTCCAAAACGCCAGATGTGACAAAACCCAGAGAAAGGCAACTGGGACAATAAGCAGCAAGGCTAACACTGAAGAGGGAACTTAATCTCACCTAAAGGGCACCTCAGTCTTAGCACCCAGGGTAATTTCTCACTGGCCAAGAGCCCTGGAAAGCCTGTGTCTGGCTGGTAGGAAGTCCAGCAGAAGCATCAACAGAAACTGGTCCTAGGCTATATAAATCTAGCATCATTTAGCATTTCCTCTCAAATAAGCTTGCAGTCACAAACTAGTTTCAAGTGAACAGCTTTTGGCATCGGAAAATCTCCTCCAAACCACTGCTTTTATCATGGACTCTTGCTGAGAAAGGCCAAGAACAAGCCACCCATTTGCAGAGTTTCTTCTCAGACCAGTGGAGAGGAAAGGTCAAGTTAAGTTTCAACAAATCTCAGCTAGAATTTTACTAGAAAATATGTTCATTAGGTCACTTGAACACCACTACTACCAGCAAGAACTCTCTAACACTCCACAAGTGAAACTCAAAAAGGAACAGAGTAATTTAAAAACAATGTTTCTCTATATTAAAACATTTTGTCTCTGTTCCAGTCTTTTCAGTGAATATAGACTCCTATTCCACCTTCAGTCCCAAGCATTCATTCTCTTCAGAAAGGCAGAAGAAAGAGATACTACCCTATGCTACAATATGTACCTGGAAAACTGACAGTATTAAAAGCTCTGAAAACCTGTAAACCAACCAGACAACTTCAAAAAATGTAAATACCTTTGCTCTGGTTCATTATTATTTCCCTTGGGAACACTGCTGTAAAGTTGGAGTAAAAGTTTTGTGATGGTACTTTCCCATTCAAACCCTTAACCCAACTCCTCTCATTGAAAAGTGGTAGTTCCCAGGCAGTTCCAGGAGAATATTTAGACCTCGGGAGCTTTTAGGAAAAATTAAAGATTAAAATATTCTTACATTATTCATCTAGTCTGGAAAGAGGGCTTTTAGAAGCTGCATATAAATTTACAGTTAATTTTCAGGTTTTATAAGGGAAGTGGACTTGCATCTTTCAGTCATAATCAGGCAAAAAAATCAAGTATTAATTAAAAAAAGAGACAGAAGGAATGAATTACTACAAACAAATGCAATTGTTTCCACCCTGTGAAATATGCAGCCGCTACAGTAGTTTAACAAGGCTCTTTTGAGGGTGAACAACTGAAAATACAATCTTTCTATCATAGCTTTTCTCCAAAGCTGCTTCCTTTAGGCTGCAGGTGACCTAGCAGCTGGGAGCACACGTTACATCTCCCAGAGCAGGTTGGCAGAGGGTCATTTTTCTAAAATCTACTCTGTGACTATTTTGGTCTTGCAGACTGATAACTTCTCATGCATAGAGAGACACTTTGCTGGTGCCACTACCTTCTCAGAAAGCAATTATAAAGAAGCAATAAAGTTTAGCAACGTCTCAGTTGAATTCAACATCCCCGGCACACAGGGGCAAAATCTGAAGCCAGGTTTGTTCTATGTACCTCACATACCACATCTGGTGGCTGTCTCCCAAAGAACTGTTAGCAGCTGAAAACACTGCGTTATTTAACTACCTGCATGAGGAACTGGCAGCTTTTAAACCTCCTTTTTGTGACCTCCCTCCCCTAAGATGCTAAGATTTAATAATGCTAAGTGCTTTTCATATTCTGACTTTGCCAGTGGTGTGTTTGTTCTATACATTTTCCATGCATTTTTCCTGTAGGAGTATGTTTTTTCATTGTCTTACAGCACTATGCTACCTAGACAGTGGCAAATAAAGCAGAAATTCACCACAGAGACCTCCAGGTAAGTTGTTTTGCACATTAATATGTGTATTAACACAGGGTTTAATTAACACTGCAACAGCGCGTACGTTCTCGCCTACTCTCCAAGTGCCTCAGATATGTTAACAACAGTTAAAAAGAAAAGAACAGCCAAAGCTTTTGGCACTTGCAAAACATAGTTATAATAAAAGGCTGAGATGGGTGGATATTCCATCATGGATCTCCTGGGCACTTTGGAAGGCAGATACTCATTAATGCAATGCTGATGCTCCTGTGCATGGTGAATACAGCCCGAGTATTCCTCAGGATATCAGCCTTGTCACTGAGGTGCCAAAGATGGCATCTAGTTGGGTTAGAATGTAACCATCCGAGTTCTCTTTTCAGCAACCCTAAATGTGAGGGCTTACCCACCTCTCCTGTCCCCTGCAAGGCTCTGAAGCAGGAGAAAATCCTCTCCTAACACTCCTACCAGTAGTTGGTTATTTCCTCTCAGATGCTGGGCTTGACCTGTCACCCACTTCTCTTTGGATCATTCATGTTTTCTTTAAACACTCATCCGCCAATTTCTCCATCTGGCCTATCAGTTTCAAAGCATCAGTTTCAGACACTATCTTCATCTAAAATTGCCCACACCTTGAACAATAAAGATATAAACCCATACTAAAGATTTAGTGAGACCTCTTACTTCTAGATAAGGTGATCTGGTTACTGAGGTAATCCAAAAGGATCCCCAAAGCACTCTAATTTCTGCTGGAGTTGGAGGTAGGTAACAGAAGAAAGAGCTGTTTCAAAAACACACTGGAACTTGACTGCTATTTTATGAGCAAATACCAATGATTATTTCTTTTTTTATCCAGGCTGAAATCGTAACTACTAGAAACTGTATGTGGAAATCTAAGCTGTTGCCCCCGTAAGAATATGGAGAAAACTTAAAAGCAGAGAAGTTTTAGATGGTTCTTGCAGGCAAAACACCTGCAAGGCTATTTATGTCATACAAAAAGCTTCAAGCAGGTATATGCACACACACCTCTTTCACTTAATCTGCTTCTCATGCTTTTTGAGAAATGGAAACTGCTGGGAAGAACACAAGAAGAACAGCCAGATGGCTTCCACGTGCAAATGATTCTCGTGCACATTCACAGACTCAAAGCCTAGATGAATAAGGAGAAAAATGTATGGAAGCAGTACATCAGAAGAGCTTTTGCCTGGCTTACTTCTTTCATTTGAGTTACTTTCAAAGTGGTCATGAGATGACGGGAGCACTAAGGCAAATGTTCGCTCCGTTATGAAGCGATGCAACCAGAACAAAATACACAGGAGCAGAATCGAGGGTGACTGCTGCAGAAATAACACTATTTTCCATGACTGCCTCCTGTACCTCAGCCTCGTGCTCTTACTCTCCCATAGGCACAGCTGCTTTTTACTGTCTTTTTTTTTTTTTTTAACCTCTAAATTTATTTAATTTGGTTGCTTGCCATTATCTGTTCTTACCTGTGAATTTTTCAGAAGTGGGCCCATCCGTTACTACCTGGGTGTGTAGTGACTGGTACCCCTGGTCGGGGTCTCTGGGGTCTGTGTGCTGCAGACAGCACCACTTTTACATTGCTTATCTTTCTGAAATAACGGCAGCAAGCAGCAGCACTGACCCTGGAATCCTGCCTTTCTCTGACTGCCTGGCTAGAGAGCTGTTGCTCAGTCTTACTTCTTAATTCTTACTTTCAGGTGCTGATCCAAGCTGGATCCTCGGGTCTCCAGTTTGTCTTTATTCCTGAATTTGTCAGGAGGGAATGACAATCACAGTAGCACATTGTACCTTCAACAGCACTAGCGGGTAATTTCAGTGGAGGCTTTTGTGTAAAAACTGAGGAGAATAAAAACTCCACAGACATTAATTAGAGATGTGACAATGAGTCCTAAATAATCAAGCAGATTGTATGCAAGATGCTGAACATCTCTCACAAGGCAAGGCTTTCGTTCTCAAGCATAAATCAAAGAGATCAGCAGGTGCTAAGTCATCTGGTCTCTCCGCAGTTCAGGTTTGTATTTTACTCTACATTGTTTGTCCATGTTCCTTTACAAGCCTTCGTGCTCTGTTTTATCTAGCTGTCTGCTTAAGACAGTGAAGTATAAAGCTATAAGCTATGTTATCACTGATCCCAGTCCTTAGATTCCCTTTCCCCCTGCACGCATGCAATGCACATCCAGAGCAATTGGGAATGATATATCCAAGGACGTGCCTGTGTGCCATCAGTTTGTACACTGGCACTTGTCCTCACTGAGTTTCATTGCCATAGATAATAAATCTCTTATGTCTCTCATATTCACTGACCATTAATAACAGGCCTGTATACTCAGATATGAGCATTCAAATCAGATTTGAGACTTCATGCTTGTTTTGCCTATTTGTTTATCCTGAGTTCTGGGCAAAACAGACAGCTGTGTAGGGTCTAGTTGTGCTGAGATAGTGCACTTGCTTTTGGCAACAGTGGCAGTTGTGGAAGCTGGCTTATGCATCCCTCTCTTGTGCTCCACGTTTCTTTCCTCCTGTTACACTGGCACAACAACTTCTGGATCAGGGAACTGATCCAAATGAAAATAATGAAACAATTAAAAAACACCACAAAACAGGCAGACATTGGTTAGCTTCTGGATTAGGCTCACAAGGTAGCTGCACAACAGGAGGGCAATACGGAGGCAGGAACAAGTGGCCTGGGACAGAAAAGCAAGTTGGTAACTGCTACAGAATTTATGTGTAGAGATGGACTTACAACTGGAGCTTCTGCTACTGAAGGAGAACATTTTCTTCTAAATCTCTCCCTAGGGTCAATTAAGCAGCAAGGTTCTTAAGATCTGTAGCCTTTTTGGCACCATAGGTTAGGCCAGGCTATCATGTGTACCTACTGTGTGTGTCTCCCCCACAGCTCAGTGTGTCTGCAGGGAAGAGGAGAGATTTGGGAGCTGATGGCTTCATCCTTGGTCTGTACACAATCTATATGGTAGATATGAAAAAGAACAAACAAACCATAAATCATCCTTTAAATTTGCTCCTTGCTTCACAGCATTTCTGTACATCCCTTTTAGCAGTTTGCTATACAGAAACACTTTGTATTTCACATCTTGACAGAGGGCAAGGAAGAGCAGTTTTGTAACAGGAAAATTACACTGTCCATTCACAAAGCCTGGCAGGAGTCTGCTAGGTGTGTGTAATAATCCACAGCACACTTTTAGTGCCAGTTAGGTTTCACTTGGCGACTCCTGCAAACCACTGATGGCCTTCCAAACCACCAATGCTATGTTGGCACTGGTGTGAGTCTCAAAACCAATCTAGGAACTCAGATCACTGGAATTTTCAGTCCATGATAATGTTTTAGTGCAACATCTGCACAAGCTCTTAATAGAGCCACCAGGACTTATGTCATACTCCAGGCACATGGGACCCAATCTGTTCAATCTTTAACTAGGTCCCATCAGGATTCTGTCTCCAGGACAGTGTTACAGGCTAATGCAAGTGTTAATAACTTTCCGTGTTAACTACTGCCAAGGGAGTTTTTCCACTTTTTCCTCCCCCTTTACATTCTGCCTAAAAAAGCCCCTATTAATAGCAAGGGGGAACAGACAAGTGGTTACAAGACAACAGTGGATCAGATTCTTCTCATGCACTTTTTTCCACTTCCAAAGGCTGATTATTCTTCACAAAGACATTTTAGACACACGGAGATCAAAATAATTACCTGAGAAGTTATATTAATAGCTTTAATGAAGAGCTATCAAAGAGACTTGGAAGTGTCCTAACAGTCATGATGAGCTGGGTTTTATGGAAAGAACAAAATGAGAGGCAGAAAAGGAACTTCTGGTACTCTCCAGACTGCCCACACTGCTGTACAGCCCACCAAACTCGGTGGACTTTGCAGGAGACAGAAGATACCACCCTGGGGGAGAGTTTGTGGCTTTTCATACTAAAACTCCTGCCTGTTTGTAGTAGAATCATTTACAGGTCTTCCTGCAACTACAGAGACAGTGCTGATGGGATTTCTGCGGCCTTATGCAGTGTGATGAGACATAGACATCTCACTGAAAAGCTTATAAAAGCCTGTCTGAATTGAAAAACTAGAGGTATTTACCATCAGAGAGCAACAACTCAGGCAGTGCACATTTATCTACTGCAGCAATTAGCAAGTGCCGCAGGGGCTGAGGGAGATAAATGATCATGGATGCTATAAAAGATGAAAAAAATTACCAAGCACTTTTTCCCCTGCAAGTGTCACCATACAACCCTTAAAATATCCAGATGATACTTTCCCAGTGAACTACTTCCTTAATAATATCATTCAAACCCAGCTGAGCCTGACCCAAAGAATTTTTCAATGTCCTCCTCAAACCCCGAATCCATCTCCCCCTCCTCCAAAGCTGGTGTAGTTCAGATCTTATCCAAGTCCAGCTCATACATCATCTGTTGAGCAGGAATTTCCACCTGCACTGTAATTTCCAAAGACGTTAGCATTTTGCACAACTCACTGCTGAAAACTAGGCAACATAGGTTGCTATGATGCATTATTGTGGAAAAAGATCCTTGGCTTATCTTCTTTCATACCCTCTGGAGAGCTGAAAAGTAATAAGTAATAAGGTCAAAGCAAGAAACTCAGCTAAGATGAACTCAAGTATTTCACTCAGTTTTTTCACCTTCCTCCCTTCTTTTTTTTTCCCCCCAACTCCAGTTTTTCAATTTTTTCCATCCACTCATTTTCAGCAGCTGATTACAGAAGTATCACACTACAAGACACTATACCGGGATCCTGCACAAAATCCCACCACAGAGAGCAAACAGCCACTAAGACTAAATATTGAACAGACTTTGGACTGTAGATAACGCCAGAGGGACTTGATGAAGGCTTGGATCTTGGCAAAACCTAGCTGAGAGAAACTGCTGGTCCATTTTTAAATACTCAGTGCAAGTAGACAGGCGATGCTTGGTTTAGCAAGGAACTCCAGGGATGGGCCCCCAGATGAAGTCCCATCCAGATGTTCACAGTACACTACGTCGCCCAGGGTCCCATGGAGGACATTATCTATTCAGGAGCATGGTGAGAAAAAGGGAGGGTGAGAAGAGGAAATGTCTGCTGAGCACACACAGAGAAATAAAAAGAAAAGCACTGGCCAAGTTCCAGAAATGAAAATCTGGCCCCACTGAAGTAGGTGGGAGCTTTGCCACCAGATTTCAATGGAGACGGAATTTCAACCACTGTTCAATGTGAACAGTACTCTGGAAATATCCTCCCTCCAGACACACTGTGGGAGCTCTTCTGGCTCTGAACATTCACTGGAAACACAGAAAGGGAAATTAAACCCCAAACAAGACAACAATACCAGAATGATTAATCAACAACAACGATAAAAAGGATGCAACAACGATTAAGCAAAAAGTATTGCAGAAGTGAGTGGGAAGAGGGCGGCGACTCCTTTACCTCCTGGACCACTGAACTTTGCCAGGAATAGGAAGGGATGCAAGGACTCGTGGTGCTGGGCACAGGGTGCCACGGCAAGACTGCACCGGAGGCAGGTTGCACAGATTCAGGAACAAGAGGAAGAAAAACATGTAGCCTGGATTCAACCTCTGGAGGATGCTGCTGTCACCAGGGCTCTATAGAGCAGCCAGAACCTGGCAACTTCAGCAAAGATTCCTGGGAGCGATCGGCGTCATCGCTGACGAACTCCCAGGCAGGCTATGGGACGGCAAGGGCGTGCTCAGCAAGCTCTGCCCTTGTGTAACTGTGAGGATTCTGGAAATGAGAAATGCAATGCCTGGATACAATAAACACACACAGTGCCTGTAAAGCCCCATCTATATGACAGCTCTGACCCAGTTATTTAGCCTACAGTCGCCCTCTGGTTTAGTTAATGTTGGGTTTCGAACCACAACTATACAGTGGTTCTGGATGTTCCTCTTTCACTGGCTTATGAGTTTGGCTGCTGAAGATGCTAAGTTGTGCCTTTCAGAAGTGCTGGAACACCACAAATCCGCATAAAGCCCTTGGAAGGACAAATCCCCACCACTGCCAGATCTCAGCCCCTAACTCCCAAGCAAAGACCTCTTCTTTGCTGCTACAAGAAGGGACCAAATTGTTCTGTTTCTTGGGTTGCACCACTTTGGATATAGTGATGACAGCACATAAACTTGCACACCTACTAATACTCAAGTATTGTATTCCACTTTGAGATGGGAAATCCAGAGCAAGCTTCATGTCTACGTATCAATGATGGATGAGTGACAGCAGGAATTATCCTTTTCACAGTACTTCCCCAGACCACATATCCAGCCTCTTTGGGTGATGGAGAACTGAAACTTCATGGTTTGCTGCCTCATGACCCACGTGCCTGGACAGAGCACACATGTCTTGGTGTGAGTTCCTTGTCTATGCGCTCTGCTATCAGCTCTCAGGATTTCCCAGTGTTAGCACTTATTGCCCAGAGTTATTAAAGGTAAGAGTGGGGAAACCAGAAGGCACCAAGGCAAAATAAAGCATCACTGCAGGTTTTGCAGTACTCTGTTGGCTCCTAGCAAGCTTGTCACCCAGCTACTTGGCTGGCCACTTGGAAAATGAAGAACAAATGTCTTTGGACTGAAACTGATCCTACTGCAGACTCTGGAAACAAAACTGGAGGGGAAGAGAGTGGCTGGAGAGTTACAGAGCCCTAGTGCTCCCTGGCTGCCTCAACACTATTGTTACCCCGATGACAAACCAGAACTGCTTCTCGGTGTGCCAAGATCCTGGGATGAAAAGCACGGGCTACCCCTAGTGCTGGGCTGTGCACCAGGCTGCCAGCTCTCCTCAGCATGTGCCATGCAGCTGTGGGTGTAAAGGGCACACCACAGCCCTCCTTCCAACTTCAATAGAAGACCCTGTAAAGAACAGCAGGATGAGGATAATTACCTGCCAGAGGAGCTACTCACTTCAGGAGCATTAAGAGGGTACAGCTGAGACCAGCATCTAGCCCAGACTTTGTGGTACCCTGAAGCAAAATCTTTCCTTCATGGCTTAAATCAGCCTCTAATGCATTTAAAAACAATTACTGGAAGGAACAAAATAACATCTTGTTTTTGCTCTTGCCAGCACTCGAGAAGGCTTAAGAAAGTTATGTGCCACCAGCTGACAGGCTGGCCATGGATGACAGCCAGGCCTATAACCTTGCTGCTTACCTCAGGACTTAGACCATGACACCACCAAACCTGAAACCAGTACCTACTTCACAAAGGAAGAACTTAAAAATCCACTTCTGGGTCACTAGTAACTAAGGTCACAAGTCCAGCATTTCCAGAAGTCATTTCCACTACCATGACACTGGCTACAATATGAGGGAGAATCTGATTATTAAGTGTCTCTGTGGAATAAGTGGGCTAATGCAGAACCATTTTGGTCTAGTCCCCTCATCTCTCTCCTACCTTTTATACATCATATTAATTACTTGACTTCTTTTTCACATCCAGGCCCACAGTAGTACCCACAAATGTTTGAATAGATACAATTTTTCAGGAGCTATGCTGACTCCATAAGGAAATCTACATTTTATCATATTTTTCTACCTCCAACTATATCTGATGATTTTCTACAGTAGTCTTGTCAATATTAATACACCAACTGGTATCAACCAGATATGTATTTTCTACTGATCTGCTATTTTACCTGAAAATGAGGATTTGAGAGTAGTACAATCCTCACTCAAAACAGCTGACAACATTCTTTTTAGACTGTCAGATTTTTAACAAAGAGCATCATTTTTAGGAAGGGAGATGAATGCAGACATTCTGAGAGTTACTGGTTCAGATGGTGCCCCTGAAACAAGTGAAAACTAAACCCATTGAAAACATCCCAAATTATCTTTTTTTTCTGGTTGTTGTTGTTTTGTACAAACTGGCAGCGTTATTTCACTACGCTGGGTTTTCAAGCACACACACTCTGACCATCAATCCTTCTGAAATGAGAAGCTCAAATATGAATAAATAACCAGACAAGCTTCGGCTGATGTTAAGAAGATAAAGGAACAGCAAAACCAGAATTCAGCATTCTTTTTTTCCTTGACCAAAGGCAGTGATCGCTCCCTTCACTTCTTATTTTGTGATATGCAGGTAAGAATAACTTCCACATAGCAACACGTACCCCGGTGAGGAAAGGGCAGGCCAAAGGACAGGCACCAGTCTGCTTCACGAAGAAGCCAGGTGATACACGGCGGGTTATCAGGGTGAAGGGGATCACTTATCATAGACAATATCTGAAGATGACCATAGGTTTACATCACTTTGTGTGGACTGGAATAGGTTGTGCTGTCCATGCAGAGGACTCCAGTTAGAGTTTGCTATTCAACACACCGATAGGCCCACAGGCTGGGAGTGTTTGCAGTACAACAGAATGACATGCTATTTAAATTCACTTACCCCATCGATTTTGGCTGTGCTTAAGGTAAAGCTCCAGTGAACAAGCCCTCAAAGCCATTCCGTCTCCCCGCACTAGAGATCGGTTTGTGATTCGGGTTTCTAAACATTTATTTCAGTCCAAATTCTGCCAGAAAGAGGAACTTACTGCTTGTTGTGAAGTTACCCTCCCCAACCTGGGGAAAGGAGTCTACGTCCTGGATGACCTGTAGTGCTCCCACAGTCCGCGCCGGGGGATCCAGGGCTACAGAGCTCTCGTTCACTGTTATGTCGCTGGCTCCCGTTATCTGGTTGGTTGGCGGTCCTCCTATGGATGCTTCCAAGTCTGGAGGTATATCATCCATGCAATCTGCATTTGGCTAATGGGAAGAAAAAGAAGAAAATCGAGCTTTTACCTGATAAAAAGATTTAATTTACTTTTTTTTAGGCTTTTTCATTTTCTTTCAGTGCTGAAAGTGGCAACATATAATGAATGAACACGCACAGTTTGTTTATATGCATTTAAAACTTCTTAACGCAATCTGTTGTGAGAGAAACCCAAAGTATGCATTGTAAATATTCAGCATTAAACTGCGTCACCTACAGTCTCTAAATATTCTTATTTATACTGTTTAAAGGGTTTGGGATAGTGCACTATAGGCAGATTGCTGAGTCAGGTTACAAATGTAAACAGAGATAGTAGCTGAAGGGAAATGATTAGCTCATCCCCAAATACACATTTTATAGAGCCAGTATCAGAGCTTTCGGGAACAGGAATTCAAGGGAACTGCCTGTGGGCGCATCTATGTGTGGGGTGGAAAGATAGAAGCTAAAGCTGTTTATAAGACAAGGTTTTTTAACATCAAAAGCTCTTTTCCTTCACTAATGCTATGTTTCCTACAAAATAAAATCATGGGGAAAGAAACAAAAAAAGCAATAATGTGTACTTGAAAGAGTAATATTTGATCCATTGTCTTTCTTGCTTTCTTATTCAGATAGTTCAAGGATGGCACTCACTTCTGAGGAATTCTGACACTTCTCTCTTGCAGTTACACAGTGAACACACCAACACATCCAGAATGAGCCAAACTCCTCAAGCCAAGGGAAGCACTGGGGGGGGGGTGGGTGCTGCCCATTTCTGGACAGTGTCCTTAAGCATCAAGTGCTTGTTCATGAAGAGCACTGAGACTTCAAGTGGGCACTGGGTGGAAAAGATGATCATTTGTCCAGAGACACTATATCCCAAACTACCCTCGATTTCTCCGGACCTGTTATAAGCCAGATGCTCCTATTCATACAGCAGTGATTTCTGTGATGTTCCCCATAAATACTGGAAACAAACATTACTTTTTCCTCTAGAAGGAAACAAATTCTTGCACCATTTGCCCATAGAACCAGGATCAGTTCTCACCAAGGCATGGAAAAAAAATTGTTTGCATAATTATTTCAGGAACTTGGTTTCATAAGCAGAGATGGGGCTTAAGCTGCTAGACTGGATGGCTAAAGTCAGAGGAGATGTACTCTGCTCTGTGAATCTGATTTTTGCTACGCTTTGTTGCCTCACTTGCTAAGACATTTCTGAAAATCTCACTACCTGCCTATGTCCAACAGCAACCACCTGGAAACACAGCAAAACATGATACAGCAAAGCCTTAAACAGAGGCTTAGCTTTAAGCACACGAGTAATCCCTTTGAACTCAGGCGTCGAAGGCTACCATATGCTTACATTTTTTGCAGAACCAGGAACACAGCAAGTCTTGTCTTTTCCCATACATTCCCTGTCTGATTGCTGCCACCTCATAAAAATTCTCTCACAAACATGCCCAATGAAAAAGGCAGGCATTTTAAACAATCCTCAGGTGACTTGTATCCACAAACTGAAGTCTGGGATAAAAATTAGAATTGTCATTGTCTGGCTTCAGTCTAATCCACAGGCAGCAAAAGCTCCTCAGAACTGGGATAAAGGCACATTCAGCTATACTAGGTTTTAACGAAACTTACTGAACCTGTACTTTTTTAAGTGAAATACCAATCATTTGTCTGTAGGACTTGGTTCTGAAATTATTCCTTAGACATATCAGTCTTTCACCCTTAGCTGCTTTTAAGATATGCTTTCAGAATTTGATTTTGAAGTTAAAATTGGCTTTGATGGCAGTGTATCTTAAAGAAAAAAAGCACATTTTTTTCTTTTCTACTCTAAGAGAAATTATTGCAGTTTTTTTTTCAGGGGATCAGTTGTCTGTCCTTTGCTCTGATTCCAGTTACTCCTCGAACTGGCCTTTAACACTAACTTTTCTAAACAGAGGATTATAATTGAAAGCCAAGCCAAACATTAAAGATTCAAAATACCATTGCTCACTATAATTAGTCCTTTTACTCCTGAATCATTTTTGTTAAAAAAAAAATCCCAAACTATGCAGCATACTATAAAACTAATGATATGAAATACTGACCCAAAAAAACCCCAAACCATTATGGCTTCTGCTGTCAGAGTGACCCAGATACATTTGCTAAGTTTAATTATATTGGTTTCACTCATTCCCTGCATGGAAGTGCTTTAAGGGTGCAATTCCACTCAAGTCAAGGGAAGGCTTTGTATTGACTTCTGAGGGCTTGGCTAAGGCTCTTAGTGAATAGCTTCAAGTCATCCAATCTGCTGCCAAAAATGCAGCTGTCTGCATATCCAGCAGATATTTGCAGAAAAGGGGGAGAAGCAAAGGGAAACTATTTTATGTGATGTGATGTGATCATCCTGATAGGAATGGAGCTCTTTGAAAGTGAAAGACACTTGCACTGATAGTTCATTTCAGAAAGAGGTACAGACTGAGCTGAATCCACCAGGAAAGAGACAGTGGAAAAGGTTATGCCGACTGTTTGCTGACAGTTAGTTAATAAAGCTCTAGAGCTGCAGAGAGGCACGGTGAAAGGAGGAGATGCTGGAGTGCTCAGCTACTGTGAAAATGAGTGCAATCGTTTTGCTGCCTCACAGCAGTCTGGGGAATCTGGTTTTAGGGGAGATAATATTTGAAGTCTCCGTTACAAAGTAAATGGAGAGTTTAGATGTGAACTGAATTGAAGCATTTGGCTATTTGGGCTTTAACCAAACATTTTCTGGAAGACTCAGAGTCTTCCTGCTAAATGAAGCACAACATATCCACAGTCACACAAGCCAAGCCCTTTAATAACAACCATAGGACAAAAATGTAGCTGGCAGGGAAAAAAAAAAAACATATTAGCCCTGTCTATGGTAAGATTTCCTCATTCCCCCCATTGTAAAAGCCTGCAAAAGGATTTTGGCAAATTTGTGCTCAAGTCTCCCATCAGAGACTGCTGCCTGCCTAAGGCTGCTTTTCTGTGCATGGAAATTTCAGCTAAGATGGCTCAGCAAGACTCAAGAATGTGATTAGGGAATGGCATTTTGCTTTATCCACTCTACAGAAGTGTTTGCCACCTCTCACTGAGAAGCCCTAGAGCTTTACAGCTTCTTCCAGGGAAATGTCCTTTCCCACACAGCCTGCTGACATCTGGCTGTTACAAGACTCTGCAAATACCAGCTCATGTGTGCTGATAGACTGGTGGCTTATTTGGCACTGACAACTACACTCTCCAAAGAGAACAGGGCTTTGCATGGTGCCTGCAGGCTCATGGTGGCACTAGAAAGCAGCCCACGGGACTGATGCCCATGCCAGGCTGCCCTCAGCTGGTACCAGGCAGCGAGAAGGATGAGGACGAACAATTTCTGTGCTGGTGGAGAGTGGGTCCTGTGAGCTGAGCAGGGAGCACGAGCAGTAACACCAGGGCAGGAGCTCTAAAGCATAAAGATTGGGCAGGAATGTTTACCTGGAGGAAAAGCAGCAACGTGCACAAGTAGGAGAGGGAGAGGCAGAAGTTGAGGCATATTTTAGAAAGAGAAATCAGAGAAAACAGAGGAAGAGGAGCAACTGATAGCAGTATAGGAATTTTTAACCCCCAAACTACCAGATGCTTTTAGACTCCCACTTCCTTTGCTGTCAGCCAGAGGAACACCTTGACAGGAAGGCTACCATCTGCTCCCAGTTCTGATGGACAACAGCTCCTACTGTAAGACACCTTGAGGAGTAAGGCTCTAGAATGCAGCTCTCCCTTCCTGAACCTAACCCTGCAGGTAGGAGCCAGTATGCTTCCTCCAAACAGTGGAACGAGCTGTGTCCAGTTTGTTGTCTTGGAACAACCTCGGGAAATTTTAACAGAAATTCACACAATAAAATCCTCCAAGCAGACTTTGCTAGTGGAACATTAATATCCAGCCGCTTGATTTTGAGCATTAAGACAGACCAGCACTAAGGCCAATTCCACAATCTTAATGCGACCCAGTTGTTTATGCTGGTTACAGCAGTATCTTTAATTACATGCCCAGAACAATTATTTCCACAGAAGCTCCATGTGCAAAGCTCTCAGTGAGGGGAGCAGGACGGATCCTCTTTCTGCTACACAGTATGGAGAGAACGAGACAGGGAGCTGTGAGAAAAGATGGCTGAGGAAACTGCATGGTGCTTTTAATAATTCCTGGCAATTAGGTTCCACATCTGCCACTACAGAGCTGTTCATATGTAGTAAAAGCCCATCATGTAAACCAAAATCTTTACACATGGCCTCTGTGCATGTCTTCCCTTCCTCTTGATGCATCCAGCCTCAGATAGCCTGGGGACACACAGCTTTCAGTGGCGCTCAGTGAAGTCAGTGAGGGCTGTATTTGGGTTGTCAGTACTAACAGTACTAAACTCTCTGGAGAGACTTTAACATCTCACTGCAGGCCTCCAAAAAGTGGAGGTCTGATTTGTCTATATCCCCTGATTATGAAGCTGGATGACAACCATGTTAACGAAACGCTTGGGCAAAAATAGGAATGGACCAGGGTGAAAGCAGAAATCATGTGGTCCTGTATGGTGCAGAAGAAACCCATGAAACAATGTACTGGGTATGGAGAAGAGGTGTCAAAATTCTGGGTGACTGCTCATGGACAGGCCTGTGAACCAACAGACATGGAACCTGGGGAAAAAATTTATTTAAGCCTTGGTGCAGAGATGCTGAATGGCAGAGCCAGCCTTCATCCTGGGCTTTCCTGAAATCTCAAACACTGATTTAACAGTTGTATCATCTTTTAATAGTCTAAAGTTAGTATATATGCTTAGGAGAAAAAGTAGCCCAACTGTAACAACTTGTTATCCTAACTGCAATGGCCTTCTTCATTTTTCCTATTGCATGCTTTTAGCTTGCATTGGGTTGATTAAAATATCTACCTACTTCAGTAAAAACACTTTGTCACTTGCTGTGGAACCTCTTCTGCAGCAACCTGCTTGGCTTCCTAGCCTCCATGAAAATCAACTCTTTGGGAATGGCTGCATCAGCTCCCCTACTTATGCTCACATGAGCTATTTTGCTTTATATAGCTCTCTCATATGTGAGCTGGCATGTCCCCATCGGTAACTGGGGAGGGTATTTACAGCACCTGTTAATGCATCCACTTCAGTATTGAACTTCACTATCACGTGGCAACCTCGCTCAGTGTGAGAAGGTGACTCACTTCTTCCTGCTGAAGCCCCTGCTCGCTGTGATAGCTGTGCTTAGGAAACTGTATGGCAGACAGGACATGCACTCTCTGAATGTAAACATGCAACCTAAAAAGATCAATTGCTTTGGCAGCTTCTAACCACATCTGAATGTTCCCAATAACAAAAGAGTTTAACAACTTCTTGTATGTCATGTGGGCTGCCACATGCTTAGTTACTGGGAGAAATGCTCCCCACTTGGAATCAGAAGTGCAGAGCTTGCTGCAGATAGACTTCCAAGAGAAATCTGACAGAAAAAAAAGGTTTGGCTCTCCAGAATGGACAATTGGTTGACCTTGACTAGTACTTCAGTTCATCTGCTTTGAGATCTGAACTGAGAGCCTGATTAAAAAAATAAATCCAGTCCTGATCTAAAAACACAAACAAAAGCTATGTGGCAGAATCTATAAATCCACCAAAACACCCGTAAACAACCCTCTGCTCCACAAAGCAGGAAACCACAGACACACAGAACCCAACACCCGATCACACCCCCCCCCCCCCCCCCCCCCCCCCCCCCCACACACCGGGCGCCCCGGGAGAGGGAAGAAGAGACATTTCAGCTGGTACTCCCCTTAACAAATCAGTGAATAAATCAATAGCATGGCAAGAAGAGTAGGATGGGAACAGACAGGCAAAGGGCTGGGGATATACCCAAGCAGCCGGCGTTACCCTTCTGCCCCACCTCTGTCTGATGTGCTTACCGGGATCCCTAGTGCTTTGAGAATATTCATTTTACACATCGGGCAGGTACGATGGTCTAGCAGCCAAGGGTCTACGCAGGACTTGTGGAAAAGATGCCTGCAATGAAAACCAGGACATTTAAATTCAAATCTTCCACAGCACAATTTACCACTTAGTATCAGGCGCTTCTGAATTCATTAGAGTACTTGAAATGATGTGGTTTGTGACCTCTGCAAGGACTGCAAAACTATATCCTATGCTCATAAGACTACAATGATGCCTGTTGCATCTCAAGCAGATGTACCCAGTGTTGCTCAGATGAGTTTAGAAAAGAAGACAAGTAATTTGGAAATTAGGACAAATACACAAAATGCATCAGCAAAACCCACGTTCTTTAAATGTTAAAGGCTGTCAGTAAACAAAAAAAATTTGTTGGTAAAAGTCACATTAGAATTTAACTTGATTACACACAATTTAAATGTGCGTCCTAAAATATACCAGAGCCTGAATGGGTTCAGACATAAGGAAAAAATGTGAATTTAAAAAAAAACCACAAACCTACTTTTCATTTAAATGGAAAAATACAGGATGATGCTTTTTTAAAATACTCTCCCTGATTTTCCTGCCCTTTAGAAGTTTCCCATCAAGAGTCAGCACCTAAACAATTCTGGTCCTGAAGGGGGTGTTGCTAATCCCGTTCCTCAGTCTGAAGTGACCACTAAACAACTCCCTGAGTCCTCTGGCTGATGGAGGCCACTTTTCTTAGACATTATCCAGGAGGAGGAACTGAAAGTTTCCTGTCTAGATTTGCCTGACACAAACTCAGATTGAATATAGAGATATTTAGTGCATGTACCTGACTGACAGACTGTACTATCTGTTGTGAGTATATTCTATTACTCTGTTGTTATGGAGAACAAATGTTATAAAACACAGGAATGTGGGGCTTGGGATTTAAGAAACACTGTTGAATATGCCAAGTAGAGGAGTCGGGGCTCAGCCCCACTCCTGAAAAAAAAAAGGAGGAAATTTTCCTACCATGCACACAGCCTCAGAAATTACACTGGCACGAAGGAAACTGAAAACTGACTTGCCTTCCTAAAGTTTTTGTTAAGCAATTAATTGAATAGAATAGTTCAGTTGGAAGGGACCTTTGTCCAACTGCCTAACATAACTTAGCAGTAACAACAACAACTTAGACAAAATTGAACGAGTGGATTTTAATCTGAAATATGAAGCTCCAAAAGGCACAAACTCGGACTAATTTCCTTGTTTTGAAACACCGTATAGACCAGCTCGAGAGTTCTAAGGCTTGCAACAAGTGTCCCACATTCTACTTGGCAGAGCCTGAAAGTCACGTTTCAGTCTGCTCAAACTTGCACACTCGAGCCGTCCCCAGCCTGCGTGTCCCCAGCCTGCGTGTCCCCGGGCATCGCTCGTGCAGCGCGGCCGCACAAATCCACCAGCTCACCGCCTGTGGACACAGGAGCAGGGCACGTACCAGCCTCCACGAGGAAATGCAATCTCTTGAGATAGCCAGAACCACTTAATGCATCAAAATAATGTTAAATATTTCAAGTGGTATGTATTCAGCTGCTGCCGTGTCTGGAGGCCTCTCTCACACAAGGTACACAGGGCCTTTCAACCTGACAGAAGATACTGAGGTGCACTCTCACCAATATTGATTTGCAACCCCGGCTCTCACTGGCACAGCCCCCATATTAGCTGGCTGGCTTACTACCTGGCTTCAGTCTTAAAGAACACTAGAAATTCAAAGCCCAAACTGTGTGCAATCTCAGAATCTTACTCTTTTCACTGTGATGTATTTTCTCACTACTAGAAGTAGTATTTCCTTGGTGAAACAAAGCTACATGGCGAGTTATCACGTTCCCCTACTTGGTCTGACTTCACACAGCTATGGGCAAGGGCAAATCTGTTCTTGGAAGTTGAACCTAGTCTAATTATACCAGTTGGCAGCAATACCAAACTTTGTCAAACCTCATCCGATCCTGTATGCCAACATGATTAACACAAATCAAGCAGTGTTATACTTGAAGTTTAAACCACTGCCTTACTAAGGTAAAAATTTACTACTTTACTGGGTAAAAACACGATGCACCAAATTTTTGTTTCTGTTCTGCATAACTCTTCCTTTCTTTCATCTCAGGAGGGACATATTTAGCACATCATCTGAGGAGCATTCTCAATAGGTGAAAGCATAAAGATACAATCCTTCGGGATGTGTAATTTTGCATTTCAAAGTCTAACCAACAGAAGTGGTTTAAGTGATTGAAAACACTTACCTGCGATGGTGTGCTAATTCACACATGGCACTGAAAGTCAGTATCTTATTTTTCAACTATTTGAAATAACTACAGAATTCTTGATAGCGATTGTTGTCTTTAATTATGTGCTCAGATTTATAAACAGGTATGTTTAACTGTAAACATCTGAAGCACATTCATGCCAAAATCATCAGTACATTTACAAAATCTGAAATATTTATTATTCACTTTAAAAAAAAAAAAGGAAATTTCCCAAATCTGATCCAGATTAAAAAAAAAAGCAACTTCTATCAAGCCATTTTACTACAGACTAGAAAGTCTCCTTTGGTGTTCAAGTTTAAGCTTTGCAAGCCTCAGTCAAGCTGTGGTTCACATTACAGCATTTCATAATGTTTGTTAATCACCAAATGCTTGGAACTTCAAAAACTGAAGCTTAGCGTTCCTAAAGTTGGCTTCAAAAAATAATATTCTAAAAGAAACCATCCCAATGCCAAGTAATTTAAATACATGACAGATCATGTCACTTTTCACTTCTCAATACTAAATTAGCACAGTGTATTATGGCTCTATTAATTTCAGATGTAATATGCACAACAGAAAGAACTCGATTATTTGACAGAAATATACAGAAAAATGGAATGGTATTGGAAATCAGATAAAAGATTTGCATCTTCATTTTTTCTACCACATGATATAATTAGGACACTCATAATACCTCTTTTTGAACGTGTAAACATTCGTGCAGAGAAGTCAGGCAGCGGGGTTTGCAGGCTTGGATTTGAAAGTTTATTTTATTCATTATTAGCTACAGCACTACATATGTGTCTATGACTTTCAACAAATGACATTTTTTTTGATGTCCTGATAAGTTTATCATTCAAATTCAGGCACAATAAGGCTCAGCACACAGTAAGATGAGAGCACAACTGCAATATTTCACTGTCACGGGGTAAGACAAAGATGTAAAAAGGCAACCTGCAACAAAAATCCCTCTCCCTCTGCAGCTCTGACTGATGCAACTTTTAAAAGGAAGGAGAGGGTAGAGGCATCGTGGATGAGTTCCGAAGTTAAGACTCATATAGGGACACAGGAAGAGAGATGTTTCAAGCATGGGTTCAGGACATGGTTTTGACAATCCAAGTCAGAGCTAGAAAAAAATAAAATATGCTTTTTGCTTTTGTTTTGTTTTGTTTTTTTTTGTTTTTTTTTTTTGTTCCTGTTGTGTGCAACCACATGCATTGCAAAACTATGTGCATTTGGATGGGTTGAAAAGTTTCTCAAAAGAGCTGTAATTGATTAGTTGAGAGAGAGGAAAGCAAGAGATGTTGTAACAATCTTCATACAAAACAAAGGCTTCCATAAGGAGAAAGGAAACAACTGTTCTTCACCTCTCCTAGGGATAAGAGCCACAATGATGCGTTTAAACTGCAGCAAGTGAGATCCAGGTTGCACAACAGAAGTTTCACCACGGTCAGGGGAACAAAGCACCGCAATAAATTATCAGGGGAATTTGCAGAATCTTCATCCCAGGAGACTGCAGAGTGTGTTGGAAAAAACTCCCAAGAACAACATGTGCATGGCCAGTGCCTTTGTGCTGTTCCAGAGGTGGTGGCCTCCTGGGATCCCTCCTGCACTTTTCTGCGACTGCATGTGGCTGTGTAAAGCTCACAGAGCACAAAGAAAGAAAAAGAACCTCAAAATCCCAGAGCATACCATCTACTATTATTTAAATAGCACTTCATATTTTTTTTTACTCTTGTTGAAAATGTTATTTCAATTTTCTTTAAAGCTGCAATTTTAATCACACAAGAGAAAAATTTAACTTTATGCTCAGCCCAAAATTCTAATAATTTGATTGTTGTAAAACTATAGTAATGCTTTCAGCTTGCCAATAATTTTGAGAAGCTTTTTTCCCAGGTTAAAGGAAATTGTTCTCCTCCCACCTTCTGCTCCTAGTCCCAGCTTTCCAAACGGCACACAAACAAATGTACCAGTCATGTAATTTTTCTCCTAAGTAATATGTAAGCTATGAGAAAAGGAAGCAAAAGCAGAAGGAGAGGTACATCCCCAGGGACCCTGAGTAAGTGTATCAGTTGCCTGGATTAGACATAGGGCTGAAGCAGAGGACTGAGAAGGGTTTGGTGAGAGACTGAGAAGAACTGGAGCAGCTAACAAGGTTTGGGCTTCTGGGGGTTCATGTACAGTATTATGTTTATTTTGGAGGAAGGAAGGATAAAACAAGATGATGATGAGAGGCAGAAATCAAAGGGAATAATGTGTGGGATTAAATACTTTTCACAGGAAGCTAATAAAAAAAGAAAGGAGGAGTGAAGCTGTCTCTGAAATCACAGTAGATCATGGAGTGAAAGTTCAGGGGAAGGGACTGAGCTGCAATGGGGTCAGAAAGCGCATTGATTGGTGACAGAAATGAAACAACCGAAAAAAGAGCTCATGAAGAACTCAGCAGAGTTGAGGCTGAAAGAACTGTCTTGCTTCTCTGTAGAATTTTACTAAAGTTAGCAAAAGTTCAGTAAAAGACACACACTGGGAGCAGCAGCACCAGCAACTTCTCCAAAGCCAGAGCAGAAAAGATGAAGGTGTTTTGAAGCTAGAGATGGAGGAGCAAGCAGAGGAACAAGGGCTATGACAAGAGATGTTACTTTGGGAACAATGAACTTGGTTCCATTTGATGTTGTGTCAGTGCCCTCAAAGATCACTTCAGCGATGTCTGCTACCCTTAAACATAAAACCAGCTGCAAGCCAACACTCTTTTTTTTTTGTTGTTGTTAATCAAGTGTCATTATTTATTTAATACATTTTGTAGCACAAAGTTAATTAATACAGTCAGTTGTGGGAGCTGGCTACAGAGGACGGAGAGGAAGAAGAAGAAGTTAACTGGAATTCTCCTCCCAGCTCTCCAGAGTGGGCTATGTACCAACTGGCTCCCCCAGCACTGGCTCTGGGAAGCAGTGTAAATCCAAGTCAGCATGGATCTGTATGACTTGAGAGCAGTGTTTTTCCCAGTACCACGCGCAGTACAAGGCAGCACCTTTCACGACAACCATTTCCTGGTTTGGAAGTCCAAACCCATGCAAATGTGTAAAATAACTGCCCTCACAATTTGCAATGCAGGAAAGCCAGGGTTTGTGAAGGAGCTGCTTGAGAAAGAGCTTTTGAGTTTTTATAGTTCAAAACTGCTGAGGCTCAAAGCGTGAGTATTTTACAAGAGTTCTGCTGCTGCTACCCTTTCAGCATGAGTCATTTTCTAGGCAACCTTTTAATTCAGCCAAGAACTGAACATCACCTGTTAACTATGTGTTTCCTATTCACTCTGCCTGACTCAACGCAGTGGATGACAAAGTCTGACTGGAACCTCGCTGAATTATGAGGCAAGACACAAGTGAAAGCTAAGGCTTAGGCATATTTTCTGCTGTTGTGTAACTGCTTCCAAAAAAACTGCCTGTTTCTATCATGTACAATTTCCAGTTTTATTATGCTTCTGTGAAAACAGGCTTAATGTCAAACCAAGGTCCATATTTTCTGGTAATTTCTCCTTTTTCTGTATTTCTGTTTCATAGAGGGATGTGTTTGTGTCTGTTCATAGCAAAAGAGTTCACATGCAATTTGTCATTGTGGGGGATTTATGGTAGGTCAAATTTATGATTAATCTGTTGCTTTTTTGTTTGCCATTTAGTGATGGAAGTAAACAGATTTAATGAGTCACATGAATGAACAGAAACCGACAGCTTGTAACATTCAAATATCTACTAGGGGACAACAAAGCAGGAAAAGAAACAAATATTTCAGTTTCTCAAGCCAGTGAACATGTCTGCAGGAGAAGAAAGAAACCCTAATAAAAATAAATAAATAAATCTCTGCTCTGTATGTACAGCACTTGAGATTCCTGTTTCTAGGGAAATCAAAGCCATGCTCTTGCTGTCATAGGGGAACCGTTCCCAGGAAATTTCCTAAGAATTTGCTTTCCTTAGAGAAATCCTTCATTAGCTAAGATATCTCAGATGACAATACCATGGCACAGAGAGATGAGTACAGCTGTTACAGGTAGCAAGAGGCTGTGCTCCTAAGTCACATCCCTGTGAGTGAGTGCTGAACAGGGCCCGTTCACACGAGGGGAAGAAAAGAGAACAAGCTCAAAAGCCCCTCTTGTCACCTCCATGTCCAACATGCCTGAGAACATTTTGAAGGCAGCAAGAGATAATGTGGTCTTTGTCACAACCCCTTTTTGCTTTACTGTTTCTACTCAGCACATAGGGCTAGGGTTTTACTTTGACAGACGTCACCACTTTCTCAGAGTCTGGATGTGGCTCCAGAGGGAGCAGGAGCCTGCTCTATCCCTGACTGCTCTGCCCTGGGCTCACCTCGAAGTCAGAGGCAAATTCTTCTAACGTGCTTATTCTAGACTGATATAAAATCAGTGAGGAAAATAGAAAACTCAAAACCTTGAGCTGAAGACTTTATCTAGGTCTGACGATCATTCTAAACTCAGGTTCACACCACCATTAATGCCACTTTCGCTTCAAGTTGAATAAAGAGACATTTCAGGTATCTTTACCAACAGATTTTGAATAAATCTAAATGAAAACTCACCCTTTCCTCCCCAAGCTCTCAGGTAATCTTACAGCTTGATACTGCGAGAACAAAGCCTGAAGTCCTTCAGTGACAGAGAGACTATCAGAGCTAAATCGCCTTCAACTTACCTGCAAGGCAAAATTCTGACAACATCATTCGGCTTGTAGCCTTCAATACAAACAGCACAGTTATCAAAGTCTGGCTCAGTTTCCTACAGGAAAGAGAACATTCATCACTTTCATTTTTTTGCCTTTGTCAGCTAATCTCTTCATACAAGAGTCTATGTCACAACGCAAAATAGTCACTGCTGCATGCTGCAAATCCAGTAATGCATTTTAAAACAAGTCAGATTGCCCAACACACTTCCAGTTGGAAACCTGCCCTGGGAAGCATGCAGATTTAGTTAGCATATTTTAACTTTCATGGCTTTCTTCATCCTCACAGAATCACCTTCTCTCCCCATTCCATCCACAAATTGCTTACTAGCATTCCTCCCCCGCCTGAAGGACAAATAATAGCTAAATAAGCAATTGCCCTTTCTGCTCTGCCTCATTGTCCCAGTGGTCTGAAGGCATCCTCAGCACAGAGTTTCATTTGGTAATGAGCAATTTGAAAAATTACCTTATCACCTTTCCTGATTGTTCTGACTTGTAGCTTGCTGATTGCTTTCTTTGCAGCATCTCCAAGCCGGCGCTGTAATACAAAATTTGCTCTTAAGCAAAAAGTATCTCTCCATGCAGAAATCATCACCTTTTCTCCCTAGGCTTCTTAATAATGTGAAGTGTCTGGAGGTGAAAAAGGACAGTGATGTTTATATTTAAACAGATAAGGTCAATCCTACTGTTATCCACAGGAAGGGCACAGCAGGTATTCTAGGCTTGCTGGTAACCCCTGGCCCATGAGGCAAAGCTACTCTAATGGAGTTCCAGTTGGGACTGCAATGAGCCCCTCGTGATGCTACACTACAACACCTTTACTATTCCAGTGAATAGCAATGTATGTTACAAGTCCACTATTTGGGTATCCTACTTCTTCCCTCTTTTTTTTTTTTTTTAATATCACTTGTGAAAAATACAGTATTAACTGAGGTCTGGGCTAGTAAGAAGAGCGAACACCAGAATTAAGATTCAGAAGATCTTTCTTACATTGTTCCAGAGCTAGTTCATGATCTTCAGCAAGATGTAAAGTGCTGACAGCGAGCCATTCATTTGTTAACCACAACAGACATGAATAACCTTCCCTTCTCTCTTCCTGCAGTATAGAGTTGCCTACTTTATAGGAGCAACGCAAGGTATAAAAATGAGGTAAGAGCACCTGCAGTTTCTTACAGGTAAAGCCCTCTGTAGTCCTGCAGTCACATCCTACCTATACATAACCATTTGTTTGTTCATTGCCTTTTCATCTTTCCCTCCAGTGGACCATGAATTGCTTACCACATGATGTTTCTGACTGTTCTCCCATATTTCCAAAACACTGTTACTGTGCTGGCATGGTCAGAGCCACTCAGGATTAAACTACCTAATGACAGCCTGATGCAAAACACCCTGTTCTCAAACACTGAAGATGGAGATGCCTGCCTCTTGCAAGAGGCTGAGAATGTTATGGGGCAGTTCATACAGCCACCAGTGAGCAAAGCTACCTCTGTACCCTGTGCTGTTGAGCTTGTGTCTGTATCAGTTCTCCAAGGACTTGTCTGCTTCACTTGTGCTAACCCAGCAATGAAGCAATCTGGAGCCAGACTCACAGGCTGGAAAGGTCTTTGAGAGATCTTGTATTCTCATCCCTTGCTCAAGGCTGGGTCAACTTCAAAGTCAGAGTTGAGTCCAGTCAAGTTTTGAGTATCTCCAGGAAGGGAGATTTCACAACCTCTGCAGATAATTGTTCCAGTATTTAACCACTTTTTTTTTTTCCTAAATGTATGTATGGAATTTCCCTTGTAGTTTCTGACCACTACCCCTGTCCTTTCTCTGAGCACTTCTGAGAAAGTCTGATTCTGCCTCCTCTCCAAGCTGCTGAAGGCTGCAAAGCAGAGCCTTTCCTCCTTCTCTGCTCCCCTCCCGGCTTAGCAAGCCAAGCTCCCCCCACCTCTCCTTAGATGCCGTGTGCTTTTGTCCCCAGACTACACTGGTGACTCTCCTCTGGGCTCTCTCCAGTTTTTTCCATGCCTTTCTTGCACAGCTTCATGCAGCAACACCTACTCTGATGGCTCCTTGTCAGTTTTGTAACAGTTCATGATACCGTGCATCGCAGTTTGCCTCCAGCAAATGCCTTAAACCCTTCCCTTCATCTCCCCTTCCCTTCCATGTTTCCAGACATGTGCTGTTAGACAGGAGGGAGACTTAGGAGCTTTGGTGACTCAGGAGACATTCAACTTTTCAGGCTGGGAACGCTGCCTGTGCCGGAGTTCAGAGGCGCCTGTCAGCGGGAAGGGTTTCCAGCTGGAGGGAGGGGGGAGAGCGAGAAGCTGAAAACGGAAAGAAGCTGGATGTAGTTTTTAAATTGAGACTTAATCACCATCGAGATACGATTCATAAATTACTACTTCGTTCTTCAGATTCAATGAAAATCACTGAATTAGAAGGTAAACTTACTGACAGAATGCAAGCAACACTGAAAGCAGAAAGCAATTTCAGATGTGGCTAAAGAGGTGAAAATGATCTTGCCTATCATATGAGATTTACATGTGAGCTTTCCAGCATAACTAATTATTACACGGGAGTAGTCACAGAATATCTTTTCTGTGGTACATTTTCCTCAGCCTCCTTTAAATAAAGGCATCAGAGGAGAGCTGGAAGCATTTCTTGCCAGATATTTGTTTCCTTAATGTAAATCAAAGACTAACTGATAACATACAGCAAGACAAGAGCCATTATGTTCTGCATCAGGAATTGCTTCTGATTCCTTTTTAACATTATTATTATTACTTAAACTAATGAAATGTCTCAGTTCTTTTTTTGCACGTTCTTCAAGGGGAAAGGACAAGATTAAAGACTCATGTACATCTTTGATCTGCTTGTTTTCGTATTTGCTTTCTCTCATCTACCCTAAGTAGAGAAGTTCACGCCTTACATGTAAATGAGAATAATTTAGTTTTTGAAAGAACAAGAATGTTTTGGAGTAAAGTCATACTTTCAAAGAAATCTTCCATTTGAATGAAAGGCATGCTATCACTAACCAATGATTTCCCCTAAAAGATAAGAGGCATTACAATAGTTTAAAGGTTTAAAGTGGGGCTTAGAGATTTACGGTCATAAATCTCATAATCTCATTAGCATGGCTGCAACGTTCAGTACTGGACTGGAAGGAGTTAAACACATCAGATGCAGTGGTCTTGTGGAGATGGTGATACTAGTTAAAAAGAAAGGACACTAGCATGAAAAACATCACTTGTCTGTTTCTGAGGAAGCAAATGACAACAGATGCTGTGGAAGAGAAATAACAAGAAGGGCTTCTCTCTTAATGGCCTTACTAAACTATCACCTTTGAGGGGAGAAGATAACCTTGTGCCTTGTGCTGAATGAAGTGGACCATCAGGATGAGGTATCAGACACATCTCCTGGTACCACAGATAAAATCTGCAGATTCCATCATGGGAAGCATCTTCCCAAGACTGTTTCAAAGACTGATGTCTCTCTCTTCAATGGCCCAGAACTCTCATTCAATGACATGGGCAGCAGTCTTCCTTCTCAGACAATTGATTGACCCTCCATATACTGCCAGCCACATACTGAAGTAGATCCTTCACTCGAGATTCACCCAGGATGCACAGGACCCTCCTCAGCTCCAGAGTGATCACTGCCTGCTTTGGTTTTCACTATGCTGCAAATCCCACAGAACTCAGTCAGTTTCAAAATGACTTTACAGAAAACTTCTTAGCATGAAAACAGTGAGAAGAAATGACCCAGAAAAAATATGGTCAACAGGTCTGGCAGTTAAATAACATCTCCTCGCCACCTTCCAATCCCACATCTCACAGGTGACAAAAAGAGAACTCTACTGTTACTGGTGAAATATGAAATGTGACACTGACAGCGCTGGCTTTTGTTGTTGTGGGTTTTTTTTAAGCTCATGTCTTGGCTGTTACAGGACTGAGGCAGCAAGGCACATTTTGCTGATTTACCTCCAGGACTTAAATTGTCATGTAATTCCAAACTGCTTTCAATTAGCTCTGCAACATGATGTCTCTTGATGCAAGCAATTCCCACAGTCTTTCACAGCGAAACTTTCTCATCTTCAGGAGGGCCCCAGGAACAGGCTGCTGAGGAGGCAGATTGCCTATGCTTTCCTTACACAAATTGATTCTCTTCCTAGCAAAAGGGGCTATCCATCAGGCCAACTACCTACTTCCTGGACATCTCATGAGGTAGGAAAAAAAGAGGAGGCCTTGGATTTCCATCCCTGTGAATATTACTACCTATCTTCTTCCATAAGTACCCTGTAGTTGTCTGTGCTTGAGAGATTCTTAAAATATAAATGTATTGACAGCAGAATTGAAATCTAACCCTATTTTTAGCTGACACCCTGGCTGCGGGTGCACAAGTCCACAATGGATGACAGTTTTGTGCTCCACTGCATGAACTCCCAGCCAAGCTGGGACAAATGGGCCAGGGCATTCCATGAGAATTCTTGAAGTCCTGATTCTCCACTCATTAAAATCAGGCACCTAACTGGAGCCAGCTCTGTCTTCCTTCTGGCACATGAACCTGGATTTTGCACACACTGCAAGGAAGAGTGGTGGATGAAGTTATACACACTCTATGTCCAAGTTTCATCTCACTGGGGAGTCACAGGAAATGATTTCAGGAGATTTTTCAGTCTTTCCAGCTGCCTCTCTCACTAGCTGGACCCGTGGCTTTCTTGATGGGTAATTCAATCACTTCCTTTCAGGTCTGCTGAAGGGAACTGGACCTGGACAGAAGGGTCATCACATAGAACAGGACAAGGAGGCAAAATTGCTATGAGGCTTGATAAAAGGACGCACTTCAGTTTTCATGAAAGGAAGACCTAGATGTAATGGGTCAGCTTGGAAGAGCTAAAATGGAAGATGACTTAGGGAGACTTGGAGTGACCAAGGAATAACATTCAGAAATCTTGCTTTCATGTAACTGTGCAACACCCCTCCTGCTTGGAGATGTTTTCTTCTACCATTTCCAGTTTGCAGTCAGCCACACTGGAGAGTGCCCAGCCTACCGACCCAGAGGAGGCTGAAGTGCTCCTGGTAGCAACTCCAGTATCAGCCAAACGTAGGAAGGGCACGTGTGGCAGAGGTTAACAAAGAGGAAGGCACAGCTTCTTATTTGACACAGAAAACACAGGTCCACACAAACCCTTCTTTCAATATTGTGGGATTTGAAATCATTCTTATGTCAAGATGAATTTAAGCTTTTTCATTTTTCTTTCTTTTTAACTGAAGTCTACTAAATGAGTCACAGTTTTCTGCACTTTTGCACAAGGGCATTTGATCTGCACAGTTAGATTTTATTGCAGGAACTGTGATAAAACTTTCTCTGAATAGTACAGCTGGCTCCCTCTTCTTCTAATGCTCTGTTCATACAAACATTTCAACCTCAGGATAAACTTTAGCCCAAGTACATCAAATATAAATAAGAAGGAAGCATCTTTCCTGAAGTTGGCCAGAAGCTTACAACACACAGAAGGCTTTCCAACAAGCAGGTGCAATACCTTCATGTAAAGGCACAAACAAATTATAATGTATTTTTGAACACAAAGCTTTTTGAACACAAAGACAAAAGAATCTTGCACCAGCAAAGCAACTCATAGTTCTTGGATATATCTGAACATCCAAGATATTAACATAGAACTTTGTGATCCCATCCTTGTGCTATAAGAAAATGTGTCAAAAAAACCACCCAAACCAAACAAACAGAAAAAAACCCTCAGGACTTCAGGGGAAACAGAGAGGAACCCTCATGGAAAGGGCAAGAGCAAGAGGAGCTCTTCTGAAGTACCTGCATCATTTTATTCCATAGCCAGGACTAAACCGATTTAAAAACTAAGCAATGATCAATCAAACCACAGCAACTCATTAACACAAATGGTCAAGCTTTATCTGTATATCACCGTGATTTTTCATATGAAAAACTCATAAAGGGATTAGAGATGTCAGGCAAAACCAGATGAAGAAAGTACATACAGAAATTCCTGGTTGCCTCATTTCATTATTACAGCTTTAGCAAAACAAAAACAAAAACAAACAATAAAAAAACCAATTGCTTATAGGCACATTTGCTTATTCTTCTGAAGAACAGAGCTACAGTTATTAACAACTCTGCACAGGCCAACTGCTGGTGGACACATCAGTTGCATTCAAACTTTGGAAAGGAAATACTGAAAAGGAAATCTCCTTGAACACAGAAACTTATCAGTTCCAAACTATGGCATATTACCTGAATGAGCTCCTTATTTTGCTGGGTTTCATATTTATGCATGTCTATTTACACTTCTGATCTGCCTGTGTAATTATTTGATTGAAAGCACACTCAGGATACTCCCATGAATAAATGAGGCACACATGTGCTTTTGCAGCCCAAGCATCTAAAAATGATCACAGCCGTCAGAGTCACAGCGAAGCTGCTGCCAGTGATGTTCAAATTCCAGCTGGGATAGTCTCATTCTTGCTATCCAAAATTTCTTACTGTATATTTAAAAGGAAAATATATTCTTTCTGTCTGCAAATACAGAGCAGCTGCTCTCTATCTCAGAGGATGCCTGAATTTCAATGGAGGAGGGCGAGAGATCCCTATACATTAAGTATATGTTACGGAGTGCACGGCAGCACTTTTCTCTACAAGATGATTATTAATGCTCTCGGTTTTACTTTTTCTGCAGAGCAAGCAAGGCAACTCTCCCTTTGGCCCGACAGTAATTTATTAAGGGTCCAGCAAGCTCTTTGAATTACAGTGCATTTTTTTCCCTGCAGTAAAATGGTTATCTCCTCAGATTTCATCCACTGATAACACTTTCTACTGTACCATTAGAATGAAATGTAGAAGCTCCAGCTTCGCAGTTCTGCTGATGCCGAGATAGTCGCATCCAGACAAGAAAAGATTAATTTTATTATCATCACTGCTGTTATTATTCATTGCTGAACTACCATAAAGATGCATGGTGCTTTATAAATCCAGAGGGCCTCAGGACCCTGGGCTCATTCCCAATGCTGTTGACTTCTCTGGAGCTCTATAGGTTTTGGATCTCCTTCAGGGGGTTTGGATGAAATGCAAACCCAAATGCAATGGTTTGATAATATCGGTGGCTATCACTAAAGCACTTTTATGTTCAGTGATCATTGTCAAATGAACGGGGACATGTTTGCCTCTCAACCCCAAGACGTATTAAGATGAACCCTGCTCTTTTTTCTTTCTTAACTTATCGTGAATCCTTGCTTCACACAGCAGCATTCACAGATCTCACTGTATTTTAGCCATCATTTTTATTTCAGGAGTCATTAGTTATGTATATTTCCATGTCCCTTGGTTGTATGTACAAAGGAAATCTTTTCACTAATAAACATTAGCAACTTTCTGTCTATTTCTCGTGTGTTTTGCTGGGAGAAAAACGCCATAGTATGTATACACTATATTTATTAATGTTGTTTTTCCTGAATCCCATCTGGATTGACTGAAATCTTGGCTTTTCCCAAACACAGGCATTTTTATATCCCCCATTCTCTTCACTTTCTTCTTTCCCATTTTGGTTCTTTTTTTTACCACATACAACTTTCTCCATTTTCACTTTTAAGCTGAATCCCATGGCAATTGTTTTTGAAACACAACCAGCCACTCCAGCACTGCTCACCTGATTCCTGTCCCTGGCGTTGGCGTAGCGGAACCTCTGGATGTAGTAGAAGACCAGCCACGCCAGCGAGATGATCATCAGCACAATGAAGGAGATGGAGACGAACACCACAGAGGTCCGGCTGACGTACTTCTGCAAGTTGCGTGTCCCAATGGTTATGTACATCATCACAGTTATGTTCCTCTCCAGAAGGCTCACTATCTCTTTTCCTTTGGGTTCAGGGATCATTATTGCTACAACATCTTCTAGGCCTGTCAGGAGAGAGAGAAAAGAAACCTTAAGTAAAACAAGTGATTGTCAAAAGGCAAAACAGTAGCAAAAAGCAGTTCCCATTATCTGCTCTCCCTTCCTGCTTACCAAAAGGTAAGTCTGATGGATCTGGTGAAGGCTCAAACTGGAACCAGTTACATGGTGTGTTTCTACAATCTCTGTGAGACATGTAAAACGTGTTCCGTGGTTTGACAGAAACACAGATTTCCAGCACTCCTGAGGCTTATCTAGACACCAGTGCTGTAAGCACTGCAGCAAGGGAGACAGGCTGCAGCCAGCATCCTTCCCTCCAACGCTCCGTATACATTTACTAGAGCCCACTTTTCAGGGCCATGAGTCTGCCAGGGAAGCCCCTCCAAAACCGCATTCAGACTGCAAATACTTTCAACCACAGATCCCCATGTGGTTTCACGACCTGAATGTGACAAAGCGTTGCTGCCCTCCCCTGGGGCTGGCAATGGGAGAAGCCTGAAGGGACAAGAGCAGCTCGCCACGCTCCCAGCTCACCTGCTGCCCCATGCCAACAGCGGCTCCCCACAGCCTGAGCCCACGCAGATGTTTGGGAGCCCCACTGAGAGCTAGGCTTACCACCTCATGCAAGTTTAAAGTCACGAACACCGTTTTATTCAAAAAAAAAATTGCTCCTGCAACCCAGACCAGGCCCTGACATGGTTTACAGCGTGGCCCCACGAGGACACGAGTCGGCACAGTCAAAGCAGCAGCGGGGTGTCCACTACTGGGATGGGGCAGAGACTTCCTACAGTCGTCATCCTTTCTGAAGCCATGATCCTGTGAATTGAGCACCCCACTGATCTATCAAACCTCGCCTCCGCACCGGCTCTCCTTGCTGTACAATGCTGTTTCATTTTTCTTGCCTCACACGCTGCTGAAACTATTTTTCTTTCATAAATTTATGTCCTCTAAATACATGACAAATATATTCGAACATCATCTGGGCTTGGGACGCTTGTTAAATACCTTTTCAGGCTTTACAAATACACTATCACTGCTTCATGCTTGACTATCGGGGATATTATGTTCTTTCACTTCACAAAACAAGTATGTAGGCAATTTTTACATCTAAGCTATGCTTTGCAATAGTCAAATCCTGAACTGAACTAAGAGGCTAAAGACAAACAGGATATATTTTAATACAGAAATGTGCTAGAAACAACGGCATATGAAGCAATCACAAACTGGCATTTAGAAACCTCCAACCCAGGCTTCACCAGTGCAGCACTGTGCCCTGGTGCTTACGGTCCAGCTCAGATGCGTTAGTATTATCTCAGTTTCAATATTTAATGACACATGAGGAGCTCTGACATAAATAAAATGATACACATTAAAAAGGGAAATGACGTAATGAGACATCAGTGTTGGAGCTACATTTCTACGCCCAAGTACACACTTATTCAGTAGACTTCAAAACAGAGGCAGTGTCTGGCAATAGGTACTGAGGCTTCTCTGGCGAGTTAAATGCTAAAGATGCCTCTCAATAAACACAACCGCAACGGGAACTGCATTTTGTGGCACTCTTGTTACCTAACACGTTTCTTTTCCTTTTCTGGCCAAGATTAATGCAGATTTTGACATGAATTTTTAAGTAGCTGTCAGGATGAATCAGAGATTCATAAATCAAAGGTATGCAAGGTTGCCGTGAATGGATTTATTCCCCCCTCATTGTTTTGGCTTAGGAAACATCTAACGTACCGGTGCTCGTGCCTTATGAGACAATAACAAAGCAAGGAAGGTAGAACTTAACAGGCATTTGGGATGATTTAAGCCACTTAATTGCCGAAGCCTATTTGCCTAATCAAGTATGGCTGGGTGGAGAAAAAAATGTGCCGCTGGTTTTCAGGCAGCTATTCAGTTCTGGGCTCTGCATCCCACGGCATTACCCAGGGGGGCCACTGGCACAGTTATCAGTGAGCACTGGACAGGACCAGGTATTGCTGCCTCCAGAGGGGCTGTGCTGGAGAGCTGGGGACAGCCTCAGCTTGCTTCCCAGCCACTGGGCCAAACATGCATCCATTGATGGCCCAACAGCTGCACCAAGCCACTCAAAAATGGTTGCTCTGAAATGATTAGTTGCTGATATACTGAATTCCTCAAGCACTCTGCCTTCCTGAGGGGGTCATCCTGGGCTCTTCCTCACCCCAGCCTGCAGGAGGAGGACTCCCATCTCCTAATGGACTAACAGCAGAGCAAGGGCCGATGGAGAGCGAGTCTGCAGCAGGCACCAGCCACCCTCTGACCCTCACACCGGGCAGCAGACGACAGAGCTGAGAAGCAGCGATGAAATTGGAGATGATTGCAAGGGCAGGATGCCCACTTTGGGAAAAGACCTGGTAGATCCCCTTCAAATCTTCCTCCTCCACACAGTACCTGGCTATGGAAACACATTCAGGCAGGATGTTTTCATGCAATATTGCAATGTTTTTCAAATGTAATGATCTATTCAGAAAGACCTCAGTTCTGTAACAGTGACTTTTGTAGAAACAAACATTTTATGTCCAGAAGACGTATGTAAATTCTCCACCTTGGCCACAGGCTGTGCTGACAAACCTGTGTCGTTTCTTGATTCTGCTCTGGGAGCTTCAGAGGTGACACTGGGAATGGTCCTCTGTTCTCCTAATCAGCAGTCAGGCCCAGCAGTGGTGGGCTGCTGCTTTAATGCTTTGTCAGGTTTTGATGGAGGCTCTAAACAGTGATATGCTTTTGACGCACCTCAGAAGAGACAGTTTAATTCTTGGCTTGGCAACTGTCAGAAGTGGGTCAGAAAAATAATGAATTGAATTATTTGAAGGGAATTCCAATTTGGGAGGTATAGAGAGTCTTCTCCGAGATACCCTATCAAGATGTAATTAAGGATTTCTCCTATGTTGTACATCAAAATCAAGTACTAAAGTATTTCTTTTTACATATTTTGTAACTGAGACCTCAAACACTATTTCAGAGTTTGGAAATTGCCCTGATAAAACAGTGTCAGTCCTGCACAGAACCCAGGTATAGAAACCTCACAGGAGGGTATAAGAACCTAAGCAACTCTTCCTTCTCTTCTGAAGAAACAATTTGGTTTAGGAATCAATTTCAGTAACTAGCATCTATTGGTAAAAAGCAAAACAAACACAGATCTAAGCAATTCAACAGCCTGCCCGTGCCCGGGTCTCGGGCTCAGCCTGTGGTCTGTGGGTCCTGCCCACCCCAGGCAGCACTGAGCCAGTTTGGTGGTGGTGGTTCCTGCAAGCTCAGTAGCGCTTGCTCTGCACAAGGACCTATTGTGCTGCCAACCACCGAGTGCTGTCCTGCCATAGCTCCTGCTGCTGCCTGCCCCTGTGCAAATGGATTTTACAGTATGATTTGGGTGGTGTGTAACATTTTAAAGCAAATCTGGGGCAAAGCACAGATATTATTTTTTAAAGAATACTTTTTTTTTTCCTCAAGAATTGCAGCTTAGCTGAAAAGTTAGTACTGAAGAGAATGAAAAGGAATCCATGGTGATGTTGCTGTAGTTGTGATTGTCTAAACTACAACCAAGAATGGTTTGTTCACCTGTTGGAAGACACTACTTTTTGCTACAGATCTTCTCTTTGGAAATACTATTGCTTTATAATGGTGTTGGCTTAACTTACACGGACAATGGTAGACAGGTTGATCAGATGGCAGTTCAATTGAATTTCAGTGCCATGTACATTGTTCTAATATTGTCATAGTTGCAACAAGGGCTCCAAGACTTTAAGACCATCCAATGAGACTTCAATCTCAATTCCTCTGTTCTGTATGGTGCAATTATAAACTGAACTGAGTATCAGCTGTTACCTGGTTTTCTCCTTTAAAAATAAACACGGGATTAAATTTTTTGTGAACTCCAAAATTGCTTTTGGAAACCAAAGCAGTATTTTAGAAAGCTGATTTCTGAGATTCACCCATTTCAGAGGAGAAGCAGCATAATATTGTTTATGCAATGTCCTAGACACTTACATAGCCAACAGGGAAGCATTACTGGTAAGGAAACAGACTGGGTAAAAGGACTGTTCCCTGCAGGAGCTCTCCTTTATGAGGCATTCATGGCATTGGTCCCAAACTGAAGATCAATAAATGAGACTGTAGAAAAAACTGGCAAAGAGCAGTATATAGTACGTAACAGTAATACACAGACAATACATCATAGATCACAGGTGAAATGGCTACAAACTGTCATCTATAATCTCTTGCATAAACTGTCTCAATGACAGGGGACTAGAAAGGACACCAGTTTCTAACAAGGTTGCATAACAGATACAGGCAGCTACAGATCAGGTTGTCCAAAGTTATTGAGTGATGTTCCTCATCAAAAACTGTTAAGGGGAAAAAAAAAAAGTGAACACGAATAAGATAAAAAGGGTCTTACACGAGAAAATAGAAGGTTAAAATACAGGATCTTGGTGTTCAAAACGTCAGATAGTCATCAAGTGCAAAAGACACCCAGGGGTCCCAAACTGCTGGAGGTTGGGAGAGCGATTCTGGGGAGGCAGAACGAAAAGTTCACCATGTGCTTATACTCTTCCTCAAGCATCTGCTGTTTGCCATTATGAGAAAAACAATGCTGGGACAGATGGGCCTTTGGTCTCAAACCATAGACTTGCTTTTACGTTAACTAGGAACTGAAAGTTTTATCTCCCCTAGGGAGAAGAAAGATTAGGTTAAGTTGTGACAGTGAAACAATGGGGCCACGGTCAGAGGTCTGATAATGGCAGAAAGTCTCTCTCTGAGCTGGAGTGGGGAAACCATACCTGTTTCTGTGAGTGGTAATGCACAAGAAAAGACTGGGGATGAGACAGTTTGTGCCACTTGCTTCTCCAACAGTTGCCTTGACTGAAGGCAGAAGGGTGTGTTTCCAATGTGGAGGCAGGAGGGTAGACTGGTGGCTCAGAGCTTAGCACCAGATGTGTGAGCATCAAGCTGCCACCATGGGATATGAATACAGGTGCAAAGCAAAGGAAAGCAGCAGCAAGACAGGAGATGCATTGCTGGCCCGGAGAGGTACGCTGCATCATCCCCTATGCTGAACATCACACCTGGGTCTCGCAGATGGGCCCACCCCCCTCCTCTCTCTATGTCCATCCCAGAAAGGTATAGTTGTCACCACAGGCAAGGGATTGGTGAAGTTCTGGGCAGGATTTCCCCCTGCAGTGAAGGAAGGCTGCAGAGAGGCTGCAGAAGTCTTTGCCTACCTGCTTGGGGCCCACAGGCACCACCTGCCCTGAGGTGCTCCCCACGCAGCAGCCCCACTCTACCCTTGAACGTTGCTGGGTGGAGGAGGAGAGCTGCCAGCTGGGAACGGAAAGCGGAAGCGTGACCATTCCCTGTCCCTACGCACTCAGGCAGGCAGAGCTAACACCCTTCTAGGATGCTCAGCCTGAGTGGAGAAAAAAATGCAGAAGCAAAGACAACATAGCAGTACATAGCCCGGGGTTTTGTGGATATCAGGCTACTGGAGTTATCACAGCACGAGTTTTCACCCTATATAATGTTTCTCTGCTACTCTACAGCCCTTGCTTTGCAATGAGGTAGGTGCTTTAACCTCCCCCCCGCTCACATTTCCAATTAGTTTTTCCCCTCTGTTTAAAGGGAGAGAGATATTTCCTTCGACTTATCTTCTCCCTCATTTCCCGCTTCTCCTTGGCGCTGTTAGCACTCGCCTTGGGCCCCTGCCCATCTTCCAAAACATTTAACTGTAAATCAGGTTTCCTTAAAAGGCAAATGAAGCAGCCATGGAGAGAGGAGTGACACCTTTTCCCTACAGCACTTTTCCCGTTTGTAAAAGAAGGAAATACTTTTATGCAAACTCCTTATTTTTTTTTTTTTTCCTTAAGACAATCTTATTGTCACGGAACACTTCCACTGCAGAAGCAGAAATATCTTGCGGGATAATTAAGTACCCTGTAAAGAAAAAAGACCTGATGTTAATAAATGGCTACAGGATTTAAGTAATGGATCCAAAAGTTTTCTATTCGGTCCCGAAGTGAACAGCAGTAACTTCCAGCAGAGCTGTTCTCGGTTCATTTCTTTTGATGCTGAGACCAGGAGAGACAAGATGCTTCTGGCTGTGATCTTTCTTGTGAAAAGCAATCTCAGCCACTGTTTACTACTGTTTAGGGACAAAGAAATTTCTGTTCATGTTTTTATAATGAATGCTGATCTTGCCAAGGCTGTAAGAGCTCAGAATATATTGACTTCCTCTGATTTTATGCAGAAACTGCAGCAAAGGAAAAGGAATTAAAGAGGTACAAAACTCAGAAAATCAAATTCAGCACGATAGCTGCATTTTTCGTGGGCTTGGTTCCCAGTGTCAGCTCATCAGTCTGCTGAACTAACCAAGGCTAATGAACCATCATGGTGTTACTTATTCACACTTAATTACAGAAAACAGGCAGTGCTCCAAGGTTTCCTCAGACCCCAACCCAATCCAAGGCACACATTTTGAGACTGTTATTTTCACCAGCATAGTGCTTCATTATAACTGCTAATCATTTGTACTGAAGATCTCATGAGAAATCTCCCTTAGTTTCTAAACAATATATACTGTTAATGGCATATGCCACTTGTTACAAGTTCTCTGTTCTGGAATTTGCACTGTAAGGCTTGATGACTTCTTTTCATTCACAAGGTGGCCAGACAGACTCCTTCGTGCAGGTCTCTTACAGCCAAGACATGCTCCATCTCATAGCCAAATATGCTATGGGGATAATTTATTAGTAAACCACAACCTTTTCAGAGTTGTGGCAAAACAGACTCACTGGCTAAAGCAGCAGCTTTACTGTCTGTGGAACTGTGCCAAAAAGAAAACAGGTCTTAAATAGCTTCTTATGTAGTCAGGGTAGAGTACAATGCAAACAACAAGTTAGTTAGATATTTTCATTTACAAACGAGGAAACTAGAGCAAGTGTGTTGAACAACTTGATAAAGCTTCTTGAAAGATAAGGGCAAGGCATCTAAATCCCAGTCTCATCCTGGCCACAAAAGCAGCACCAATACTCCTCCAAAAGGCAGGATGATTAAACAGAATGGCTGGAGCTGCTCACATCTTCCTTGGAAACAGGGCAGGGTCAGCAGAGCACTGCCTGCCTGAGAAGCCCTTCCTGCTCTTAGCAGGGCAATTTGGCAAGTACTGGTAGATGCTGTCACTGTCCACTCCCCATGGGGACACACATGCTGAGTTTCTCACTGTACCCTTGCTATAAACTCTCCTCCCTTTGATCCCTGCCCACATAAGCTCATCTGTGGTGAATCAGGATGCTCACACAGAATATGGCACAAAACCAGTCAGCTGATCATAGAATCATAGAATGCTATGGGTTGGAAGGGACCTTTCAAGTTCATCTATCCCAACACCCGCTGCACTGAGAAGGGACATCTTTAATTAGGTGAGGTTGCTCAGAGCCTTGTCCAACCTCACCTTGCAAGTTTCCAAGGATGGAGCATCTATCACCTCTCTGGGTAACCCGTTCCAGGGTTTCACCACCCTCATTGTAAAACATTTCTTCCTTGTATGTTGTCTGAGTCTACCACCTCTTTGTCCTGTTGCAAAAGGCCCTGCTAAAATCACTGTCCCCATCTTTCTGGTAGACCCTCTTTAAGTATTGATAGGCTGCAACAAAGTCTCCCCAGAGCCTTATCTTCTCCAGGCTCAACAACCCCAATTCTCTCAGACTTTCCTCACAAGAGAGGTCTTCCAGCCCCTGGTCATTTTTGTGGCCCTGCTCTGGCCCTGCTCCAACAGCTCCATGTCTTTCCTGTGCTGAGGACTCCAGAACTGGAGAAAATGTCCTCGAGTTGCAATAGGGGGTGTTTAGATCAGATATTGGGAAAACCATCCTTTCACTGAAAGGATTTATCAATCACTGGAACAGGCTGCCCAGGGAAGTGGTGGAGTCACCATCCCTGGAGATATTTAACAGACACGTAGATGTGGTGCTTAGTGACATGGTTTAGTGGTAGACTGGGCAGTGCTGGGTGAATGGTTGGACTTTTAATGGACTTTAAATGTCTTTTCCAACCTATATGGTTCTATAATTCTATGACTCCACTGCAAACAGCGGGCCAGCTACCTCTAGCACAGCTAACTGTAGCAGGGACCTGCAATTCCTCCTTCCAAACTTTAATCTCATACCTCGACAACATGGGGACACGCTCCGTAGAAATGCAACCTATGGGTGCGCAAAGAGCCGTGGAATACTCAAAGATACAACAAGGGAAACTAATCACCAGCACTGGAAGTAACTAAAGCTGTTGTCTGCTTAATTAAATAAGCTATATGGAATGATGTCCTGCTAATAGCCTGATGTGCTCTCTGTGTTTTGCAAACTTTCTGAACAAAGAATACTGAAAACATAGAGAAAATTAGGAAGTAAGCAGGAGATTATACACAGAAAAAAATATAGCCATTATTATGCAGATTAATTACAGGCTTTAATCTAAATTTAGAGACAGAATCAGTGATTTTTTTGATGTAGTGACAAATCCTGCCCATTTATTCATAATGCCAGAGAAAATGTTAAAAAAATACTAGTGCCATATGCAAAATAAACAGCATTTGACCCAGGAGAGTAAAGCATCATTAAAAACTTTCTAAGCCATTAAAAACAGAAAAAAAAGGGAGAGTAAGACAGATATGTCTGCAAAAATCTCATTTCACCTAAAATGCCTGAGTTCTAAAATGATGTTTCTAACACTTTTAACATAGCTGAAAATACCTCTTAAATCCATGATCCAAGGACTGGGTGGCAGGGGCTGCATGCTGCAGGAAAGGGGACGTGGTGACAACTTTCTGCTGCTTGGAGGGGCACAACTGTGCACATCCTCCTCCAGCACCATCAAACCTGCTCATCAGAGCAGCCTTACAGGGCACCCGTTTTCCTCCAGAGAAGATGAAACCTCACAGAAGCAGCCCCCAGACACCTTCGCCTATAAATCCACACAGAAAATCCCCACACCAAGAGATTAAGACAGCTCTGGTTTTAGCCACACACTGCAACCCCGGTGGCTCCGCGTGGGCTGGAGCAGTTTGCGGTTTAAAAAGCACAGATGACTGAAAGAGTAAAGAGCTAGAAACCAGCACATCTGGTGTGGTTTTAAGCTACGCTGCTGGGCATGTTCCAGTTCAAGTGACCCTGAATTTGCTGGGCAAGAAACAGGTTTGGAGCAGCAATCCGGGAATTTTGTAAGATGACTTCAGGGGATTTCCTCTTTCCTCGCTCAGATAAAATGTCCCCAGAGGTGCAAAAACACAAACTGCTTTTATGACTCTGCGCAGGGGGACGGGATTAAGAAATCACCGATAAGAAGAATCAATTAAAATGGAGCAAAAGCAAGAAAAGCATGAAAATAAATTGTAAAAACAAAAGGACAAATAAGTCAAATCTCAGGCAGAGGGCCAGGAACACATCAGCGGAATGAAACGAGCCAAATCCAAGGCTGAAGATCACTGACATATTGCCAAACCCTCCAAAACTGCTGAATATCCCTCAGTGCCATCAGGTTTTCATGGGAGTTTTGTAAACCTCTACAACACTTGCTCTTAAGTACTTTCTTTTCCAAGCTGAATGATCCCTGTCTTACTCAGCCGCTCCTCCTATAGAAGCCATTCCATACCTTTGAACATACTTTTCCATATAGGGGATAGAGAAGTTTGATTATTTGCCTACACTTTTTTTTCTAGTTGCTGCCATCTGAAAGACTTTCCCAGGATGAAAAAAAGGCTTTGGTCATTCTGCTCAGTGTAAGTTGTAGTCACAAGCCTGAATTTTAGTCTTTGCCACCTCATGTTAGTGTCACAGGGATGACTGATGGCACATTTTTACACGTTCTGGTTTTGAGTTATTAAAAACCCAAATGCCAGTGACTTCCTGAATTAAATAAAGAAATACAAATCAAGCAAATACCTCAAAATAAGGGGACATGTCTTACTTTGTTTGACCACAGATATAGATGGGAATAATAAAGTCTGTCTTATTTTTGCTGGCAAGACCTTGTTTGCTCAAGAAAAAGAGAAGCCTTCCATCCTGAGGATGGGGCAGAGCTGCTGAATCTTTACCCTTCATTTGCAGGTAGTGTACTTAAAAGCCACTTATAACTGGGAACCTGTTTCTGAAATCAAAAAGGTAAAACTAGTGGAAATCAGACAAAAATCAGGGCAAAACCATATTATTCTGACAAAAAAATTCACCTGCTTTCTCAAGAACTCAAGTTTTATTTCATTAGTCTCTAATACTGTTAGTTTTGCAATTCTCCAGCTGTCCCTTAGGGTAAACAAACACCTAAAATGTGTAATAAAAAAAATAAAATAAAATAAAATCAAGCAGAAGATAAATGTTAAGTCTTTCCCCCAATATGAGCAGATATAAGCTTAACTGAAAATTGAATTTCAAACTGATATATTAGCTACATCAATGCAAAGTGGGTTAAAATAGTTTTAAGAACACCAACTTCAGAGAATGTGAGAATTTTTAGAGTAAAAGAAAATTCCTGACATGTCTCTCTACTTCATGGAAAAGTCTGGGAGCAACAAAGTCCTTTTTAACTACAGTGTCAGGATTTTCTAAAGACAAAATTCAGTAACTGTTTGGTTTATATGATTAAAAAAGGACAGAATAACAGAGATAGAGACATAATTGAAAACAAAACCGAGAACAGGCCACCTAAAAATGCTGGTTTGGGGATGGCAGAGGGTTTGCTTAAGTAGACTCCTGGAGTTTTGTTTTGTTTGTTTTTTCCCCAAGTGAGCTATCTTGGCACGAGCTAATGTTCCTCTGACTGACTGATTCAGCTGTCAGCTTTGTAGTCTAGGCTAAGGATGATTTAACCTTGTCTGCTACTGTTCAGCCTAAGTAAATAACCAACCTGAGCCCTGACACACTTCGCAAAAGAATGTGTGGAAGCAGCATCATCCCATTTTACCATCGTCACAGCCCCTGAGCTCGCTCTCTGTCAATCTTCAGCAGTACCAGCAAGCTGAGCTATCCTGGCTAGCACCACGGATTCTGCTGTTCTGCGTTTGACTCTCTCAGAAATGACTGCTTCTGATCCCACCGGAACGTTTGATGGGATCCTCTGCAGCTCTAACACCAACATCTTCCCTTTCCAGTGGCTGCAATGTGGTGCGTAAATATTATCAGCTGAGAGTGGGGCAAGGTGGTCAAGTCACAGAGAAAATCAAGAGCAGCTCTGGTTTCCCTGACTCCCCCACGATCTGGCTCCACTAAAGCACAGGACAGAGCAATCCAACTCCCTCATGACTCAATGCACAACAAAGAATATCTTCTGATACATTAGTTCTTACATTTACTTTCTGTAACTCCTCGACACATAGCTGGCAATTAATGTTCCTGGGGAAACCCAGCCCAACTGTGCACACCACAACAGAGCCTGTTTCTTAGATGAAATGGCTTAACAAAGCAGACAATGGCAGGGGATTACCTGGCCCCCTGAGGTGATTTTCATTTCCTATACAGTTTCTTATGCACATCTACAAGCCAGGTAGTGTTTCTAGGAACCAGGAAGCCAGGCTGGGCAAAGAAACTGGGTGGGAGGTGTGGGCGGGTGGGAAGAGGAGAAGAAGAAAAGTGGGAAAAGAAAAAAAGGAAAAGAAGAAAATATAAAGAAACTGAAACCTGGAAAGCAGTTCTTCTGTCAGGATAGCCAACCAAACAAAAAGCTGCCACATCAGGATGGTGTTTGAGGGTAACCTTGTGGCAAAAAGGAAGTATGAGTATGGGATTTATAAACAGGAAACAGTGAGAAGCAGCAAAGAGCAACAGCAGCTTAACGCAACTGCTCGTGGCTGCAGAGAAAGCGTTTCAGGGAGAGCTGAAGAATGCCAGGAGGTCGGGTTATTGAAAACAGGACCAGGAGGTGACTTGATTACACACACACACACACACACCCCCTCTGTATGTACACGTGCTCTGAATGAGAGAACAGAATGGACAGTAAGAATGACTTTGTCTATCTGGAAAAAGGCATAGCTAGAATCAATAGCTGGAGTTTCAAGGTGGTCTTTTCAAATCAGAAATAAGTCACAAATAAATCACAAATTTTTAAACTATGAGGGTGATTAGATGGGAAAAAAGTATTTTTTTTGGGGGGTGCATGTAATTTGAACAATCCTTTCAAGCAGTGCAGGGGAAACTGACTGAAACTTACCTGCAGTAAACAGGCCAGATTAGGAAAATGTAAAAATCAGTCTGTGATTTTCGAGTTGTGCACCTCAGCTTCTCAGAAGCTTTGAAACTTAGGGGTGGTAAATTTACCTGGTCTATTTTCCAAGGCACTCAGCTAGCAGGAGAACAAAGTTGGACAAAATATGAAGTCTGCTGGGATTCTTTCCACATAGACAGAAATCCAAACGAGTGTTCAGCCAGGCCGTGTATGTGCGTGTGTTTATTCCTGCTGACACCAATACCTGCCATGGCAACTCGAACTCCCATCTGCATTTGGGCTTCAAGTAACCTGAGTGCTGAAGTGAGATAATTTGATAGTCAATTCAAGACCTCCAGACGCTGCTGTTCACATGGGACAGTCTCTCTAAAGAATTCCTTAATATTTGTTATTGATCCAGTCATCCTTGGCTCCAGGGGTGAGACTAGAGAGGCACCGCGAGCTGCACATTACAAACCACACACGATCTTTCATAAGGTGATGTTCCAACTCGAGCACAGGGCAGAAAGCCTAACTCAAAACAAGAAAGAGAACAAACTAAAACAAACTGGAAAGAGGAAAAACTCCACAAATGAAACACAGGAGAAGTGTTTTTTCAGGCTTCAACTAGACGAATGAACCGTGTGAACCCAGAAATAGTTGGCAGTGTTAACCAAACCTCAAGCTCTGCAAGATACACCCACCCTTAGCTAAAACTACACATCAAGACTGAAAATGTTTTGAATATGCAGGCCTTCTCACAGCAGAAAAAAAAAGAAAAAGAAAAACAACCCTGAACAGCCTGTGAAAGTCTAAATGTCTTGAAGAAAAATATTTTTACTTCTATAGAGGCACACTGTTTATCTCTCCTGATTTCACAGGGAGAAAGTCACTGGAATGCCTTCTAATGCAATACAGAGAAACAATTATGCCCTGGGACCTTATGATCATTAAATCTACACAAAGTTTTGAAAAGCAGCTTCTTTTAAAAATCTTTATAGTGCACACCTTGCTAAGATGGTAATATAAACACCTCAAAAGTAAATTTATAATATAGGAAAACTACATTTCTTATAAACCTTATTTTCCCACCTTATAAGCAGGAAGGAAAGGTTATGTTCTTCCAGGCAGAAGTCCCACACATCCTTTCTCTTTAAAGCCAGTTCTCCCCACAAGGAAATGAAAGTTAAATGTCCCACTGGCTTAAAACAATGCAGAACTGGACCTTTAGTATGAAAGCCAACTGTAGATGGGCAACTAAAGAGAAGGAAAAGCATCTACTACCACTGAAAAAACTGGGTATTTTTATTTATATGCTGGTTTTTAGACAACAGGTTTTTATAGATGGGCTCACAGGCTTTATTTACCTAGCACAGGATATGAGCAATTCCTATTGCTTATATATGGAAGTTACTGGCATCCTGGAGAAAGGGAACAGGGCCCCAAATGTCCTGGCAGGTGTAAGAGCAAAACAGTTTTATAAAATGCTACGGTACTTCCCAGCATTTTATGGGCTGCCATTGTCAGCAAAGTAGAATTGCAGACTTCAGAAAAAGCCATTTTTAACAGCATCCGAATGAAGCACTGCCAGTTATATGCCCCAGCTAAAGCAACTCCACAATCTCATTTCAGAGATGTTATTTCCAAAGAGTTATTTAAAAGGAGTTATAATTATTGGAGAATGCCCCCCCTGCACACAAAGTCCTTCTTCATCTGCTCAGTGCATCCTTTTCCTGCTGTCAAAAGCATGTGGGCATGAGGAGAAGAAAAGGGTTATAGCTCTGATGTGCTTTTCAGATACAACATCTTTATATTTCTTTAAAGATACCATAATTTTTATGTCCCCATTACCAAATCCTACAGAGCTGTATCCTTCATAATTGAAAGATACAGAGAAATTAATCTTCTTTACGCTTACATGCAATGCTTCTTAGCCTTTTAAGTTTTCTCACTGGAAATGCAGACTTAAGAAAACATCTGATTCAAATCAAGCTGAGATATCTCCGACCACACTAGGATATGCAGGACATAGACATAACACCATATTTCTGTTGATATATGCTATACTGGGCAAAGAAAGTTCTTAAAACCACTATTTGTAACATGAGGGCAGCCAAGAGTAATCTCCTTTAGTGAAAATATCAGCCAACAGTTTGTATTACAGACATTTTTCTTTGCAAACACTTTTAACTCGTTTCTCCTGGAATCACCTGTATTCAGAGGCTCTCAAGACGTTTACTAAGCAAAGGCTAGAGACAAAATCAAGAAATTAAATGGTATTTCCTGCCCCATGCAGAGGCACTCTGGATTAATCAGGCAATTACTGTTTCACTCCTATTAGCCAAGGATTAGCCAGGTTTTGTGAAAAGAGTCACTACCACACGGAGGAAAACACCTAGTCCTCATGTAGTACTCGAAGAAATACAAGATTCTCAGAGTAGATGTTCCCTCCATACTTCATTGGGAAATGTAAAACAAAGTCTGCAATAATCCTCTGCAAAAAAATCATCATTACTCTAACAGTTAATGTAAAAGGCTCAGAAAGATGGTTCTGTGGCTTTTATGGCATCATTCTGTGCCCACACAAGGCATGGGAGGAGTGGGTGGCTGCCACATAGGCAGAACTGACTGGGCACCACTGGTGCAAGGGCAGCAGAACCCAAGGAGTGTGTGCTCACCTTCCATCCACCTGGGTGAGCTGCCAAAGCTCAGGGAAAGTACAATCAATTTCCCAAGAGCCCACACTGATAAAGGAGGATAACTCTGAGAATACAAGGATTTTTTAAGGCAAAGTTGCTGTATTACATATATAGTTCATAACTCTCTATGCACTTGGGTGTTTAAATCTCTGTCCTGAGGCAGCAGCACCGTTAGCTTTTGGTCTTTCCTGCTAATTTTTCTGATTTTGCTTTGGTACAGGAGGGTTTTCACATCAATTCCACAGTTCGTGTAGATGTTTGGGGGTTCTTGGTATTTAGGGCAGTACCTCAAAGTGCCACTTGCTCCAGTTCATGAGGTTTGACTAAATCCTCTCACATTTCCCTTTTTGTTTCTGTTCACTCGGTCTTGAAACAATTCATGGGCAGCAGTTCAGCAAGTTCAGTGTTATTTACGATGTAAAATCAAGGAACTTGAGAAATAAAAGATGGAAATATCAAATATTTTAATGGAATTTAGTCAACACACTTCATGTGACATTCCAATTACAAAAAATGTCCCCAGAAGGCAAGGCAGGTACTCTCAAAGGTTGGGTCATTAAAAATCAACACATACAAGCCTTCTACACCAAAAATATACTCTAGACACTTAAACCTGGACAGCCACTTCCAGAAGCCAAAAGAGAAAGAGTAAAAAAGACCTCAGATTGAATCAGTTTTTCTTCTTATCCATAGTTCTGGTGGTAATTTTTTTAATATTCATTAAACGTGGCACTGAGATGCCAACAAAGTATATCAACAAAGATTTCAGGTTTGTTAGTGAATACTTTTACACCTTCTTTCCTCCCTGCAGAAGGACTACTGCTTGCTCTATCAACCACTGTCTGGTTGCTAATAGAAGATGGGAGTCCCACACGTATGATGCAGACATTTCAGGCAGCATTTGAAGAAAAGAAAGTAAAATGCAAGAAAATACAGTAAAATCTTCCTAGATTAATAAATGGTGCATTGTGAAGGGCATTAAAGCCAGTAGAGAAAGGGCACCAGTGAGTATGAGCATTTGGGTTAATAAAGATGCAAACTGAACCTCTCTACCCTGTAAGAACAGTTGCTTCTACCAGGAAGTGTAAAAACCCCATAAAAACCAATGTGTTCTGCTTGAGACAATTCCATAGATCAGTTGTTTCATCTCAAGCCCTGAATATGGCAATCTGAATGTCAGAGCAAAGACAAGAAAAAAACAACACAGGAAAGTTTACTTTAACCACAGGATGCCTCAAGTTGGATGAGCCAGTGCCCAGGAAAGGAAACCAAAGGGTGTCCAGGTGCATTCCCATCAAAATCAATAAGCAATCTGATTTTAAATCATAGCATGGAATTAAGGTCACCTCAACTCGGTAACAAGTCAGCTACCTCAGGGCTTTTCCTACAGTCAAAAAAGATGATTCATCCTCTGCAGAAGCCTTGCTCTCCTCTTCAGCAATAACTGGAGCCCACCTGCCTCGTTCAGATTAGTGGCCTCACTTTTAGGTAACTTTGGTTTAAAAAAATAAAATCAAATAAATCAATAAAAAAGGATGAGTGCCCTCCAAAGCAATCCCCCCCCTGTCATCAAACAATATCTGTGGGAGACCAAGGAACTTGATTCCACACACCAAAGGCTGCCCCGAACCACAAGCTGTTCATCTCAGTACAGACTTACTTGAAAAGTGGTTAGAGAAAGCCCTCAGAGAATCATGCTCATGCTGGTCAACACCTATTTGTTTACAAGAAGTGAGAGGAAGACCAAGAATGGAATACTTTTTTATATCCACAAGCAGAGGTCCTATCAGAAGTGTGTGCTGTTAAAAAAAACAGGCTTTGTCAAGGATCCAAAAGGGAGACCACTGGGCAATTACCACAGTGAGCCATGCTGACCTAGACCTTTGAAATCTGTCAGCCCATTTATTTTCATCCCCCATGCGTGTGGCTGTACACAGCCATGTGGAAATACTCAGAAGAAACACATGCAAAAATGTGAGGTTCTCTTCAGTCTGATCTCTTCAGGCTTTGTTCTAGTAGGAAATATTTTGAGCAGCTTCTAAATCAGTTCTCCTACATCAGGCAGATCACACAGTACAAAGCAGAGCAGAAGATGACAAGAAAAGCTGACTTTCACCTAGTCCCCAAGAAAGCAGGCAGGGCGGTCATCACAAGGCAGGGAGTCCTGCTTCTGACTGGAAGCTGTAGCCTATCTTCGCTGGTGGCAGCTACTACATAAAGCCTGATGGACAGTGCTACCAAAAATGCAAAAATGTTAGTGGAACACTGGAACGGGTTGCTTAGGGAGGTGGTGGAGGCCTCATCCCTGGATGCATTCAAGGTCAGGCTTGACAGGGCTCTGAACAACCTGATTTAGTTAAAGATGTGCCTGCTTCCTGCAGGGGGATTAGACTAGATGACCTTTAAAGGTCCCTGCCAACCCAAACCACTCTGATTCTATGCTGAAGGGCAGTAGGACCCTTAAAAAAAGAACACTATTCAGCTATCACTCTGAAGATCTATCTCAGTGGCTTTTGCTGGACTGGTGACTCCCATTTCAGATTTAGCTGTGAAAAAAGTAACACCTGGACCAAATGATGCAAAAGGACTTCCACGGACCAATGACATAGCTCCTTAAGTTGGAGCAAAGTTTGGTTCCGTGGAGCTTTGATGACAAGGTGGAATTTTTAGAGCTCTTCATTACATCAAGATCCTTGGAAGAAGTTATGACAGAAAACGGAAACTCTCGCATCACTATCACAGGGTATCGAGCAATGCTGGCTGAAAATAAGCCAAATGCTGCCAGGTTGTATCTTGGTAATGGCTTCTGTAGCTACTAACACATAAGACTGCTGGAGCGTAGCGAGTTCAGATGTTCAGTTTAGGAATTCTTCTATCACTACTCCTGGCTGGGAAAGCAAATCCCAAAAGGTTTCAGAGGTTTAAGAAAATTTTCTTGGCATTTTAGGAATAGAGGACTGCTGTACTACTCTAATGTGCTTAACCACTGTGGTATTATCAATTCCCTGTCTTCTTTCTCCCTCAGATACACTTCAGCATTAAATACAGTGGGTTTTGCTCAGCTGCAAATACCTGGATGCATGAACAAAATGTCTGGATTACTGCAAATGCCACGCTTTTCAGTTCCCTTCTTATTAAACCGCTCAACAGTTCATGTATATTATGCAAACCTTTCCTGGGGGATTTGCCTTTGAATTATACATGACTCTTTTCTAGTCATTAATACAATGCTTTTTACATCTCTCAGTAGTTGCTTCATTCATTAACTCCCTAAACCCAACCTGTTTACATTAAAAAGCATCATTTCTGTTCTCACTATCCTCTATTTTTTTCATTTTTAGAAAGAAATGGTAAAATTGAACTGTAGCTGTCAAAAGTCACCACTTAAAAGAAACTGTTACTTCAGCAATAATAAGTATTTACATACTCGTGACACGCAGCTCATTCATCTTCACAATGTCTTTGTTTGGCATTCAATATTAGCCAAACACTCTGCTGGCAAAACCTGACTGGTTTTATTGGAGTGACACAAGTCTTAGTAGAAGCAACTGCAGAAACTGACCCAAACCAGGCAGAAATCTGGTAAAGACAGACGACCTTTGTAGTCCTGCCAAGGTAGACTGACAATGGGCTTCAAGAAGAAATAAAAACTGATGCTAGAACCATGTGAGGCCAAACAGGTGCTTTGCTTCAGTGGGGTTTTCAGAGCAGCTGAATTGGAGGGATTGAGGGCTGGGGCTGGATACCACGTGGCACTGTACAAGGTGTCTCTGTCAAACCATTCAGAATGACAGATGCTGACTTAGACCGATTGACTATGAGAATCAAAGAACAGTGAAAGGGTTACATTTGCAATAGGGCTAAGGGTTGGGGCAGGAGTCCAAGAGTCATACATAGGCAGACCTGAAAAATAACATGGGAAGGAAGCGAGCTCAGAGAGGATAAATAGAAGATACAAGAACCTGGGCTGCTCCAGCCACTACTGTTTGTCATCCTTTGGAAATGGAATGGCAGAAGGAGATGGCAGACCACCATATCTGATCACAGACAGAACAGGTTTATTTGTGACCCTTCTAGCTATTTGTCTAGAAGCTAAAAATCCACCTGTATTGATCCAGTAGCCCAAGGGGACTAGACTATGGTGGCTTGTAGCTTCTTCACAGCCCCCAGCATCTCAATCTATTGCCTTCAGCATCTTCTGAACAGCCCAGTGAGAAGTATCATGCAATTTATACACGCTCCATGGACAGAAATATCCAGATACAAGTAACACAGGCATATAATGAGACAGCACACTTCCCTATAGTGGTTAGGACAAGTTTAGCAAGTCCAGCTATGCAAACACAGCATTCCAAAATAAAATACACAGCTATGACCCTGTGACTCCACACCGAGGTTTCCTGTTATCCTGGCAAGACTGTCTAGCTTTTGGCTTGTCCGCTGTGCTGTCATTAGTTCAGTCCTGTCTGCACTGGCTGAAATCTCGTCACTGTGATGTCAGAATGTTCTTACACTGTTTACCCAGACTGAAGTGAAATGCAGTCCTGGACCAGGCAGGGTAGCTGCCGTTTTAGTGCCTATTAGCAGGCTCTGATTATCTCTCAGCTTCCCCACAGCACTTGCTGCAACCTGTGAGAACTGCTCCCCGTCTTAATTTCATTAGGGTTTTACCTCCTGGCAGTTGATACATATTTGCTAACATAATTTGTTTTCCCCTTGAGAAGAGGCTTTGTGAAAGCTGAAGCTGCAGAGTCTGGACTCCCCCTGCACGAACACACTGCAGTAATCTATACAGATAAAGCACTCGGGGTCCACACCAGGGTGCCCTTGTGATGTGCTCCTCAGCTGCGACAGTAATATGGATAAGAGACAGCAAAGCCTCTGAGCAGCACGTACGAGGCACAGATTCATTCACTCTAATTAGACTTAGGTCTTCCCTGCCCCCCTTTTATGTGATGAAAAGCGAGAAAGCTGACTGTATGTGGCTTCACCATTCAGACACTATAGACACTACCAAGCACTATATAAACTGGTGCTCAGGAGCCATCATCAAAATCTACAGACTAATGGATTTAACTGAAATGAGAGAAAGACAATGCAATAAATGTTGACAAAACAAGACATGTATTCCCACCTTTCCTCTAGGTGAGGATGAAATAGTACAGAGCTTGGATAAGGATGGTGACATATGCTGGGAAATACAAATTATCTGCCTAGAAAGGAAGGGGGTTAAGAGCAGCAGAGATCAATTCCAGCTCATTTCAGAGCTGTTCTGAATATGCTGAAAAGAAACACACACAGAGACAAAGGAAAAAGGTAGGTGAGGGGATTGTCAATTTAACCACCCAGGTTTGGGTCAGTATTAAAAAGTGATGAAAAAAGGTAATCACAGCTGGGTCAAGGGAGACATGATGATAAACTACAGCTCTATTTTTTTCCATAAGGGAAGTTGAGGAGAAAAGCTAACGTGATGAACGTGTTGGCTGTTAATGCCAAGTTCCATAGGCAACAGCCTGAAATTTAATCCCACAAATCAGTAAAAGGAAAATGCTGGGTTGAAACAGCTTGCTCTCCGAAGTGCTCCCCCCTCCCGCCCCGAGTCTGTTCCTGAATGAGCTGCTGTCGCTCAGCACATCAACAAAACAGATTAACTGTTAGATAATCTGATCGGGGGGGAGTGGGGTGGAGGGGGGAGCTACCCACTAGCCATGCCACACTCTCCTAAAAGCACATGGCACAGAGAGTCACAGGATAAGGCTGTACAGTCTGGTCCTCCTCTTGCGTTTGCACCACACCGAGTTTGGAAGCATTTCTTCTCCATCCAAAAAAAGCAAAAGGATTTCATGTGGTGACAGCCAGCTCTTTGCTTAAAATGCCCACATAGCACATGGATGCTGCTTTTTCATTTAAGAGATTATTCTAGACACACAAGCAATGCATATTAAAAAAACCTGCCTTAAACCCCCCTCCCTCCAAACCAAAACCAAACCACCAAATAACATTTTACTTCTAAATGCATAAAACTGTACGTATGCTGTTTATGTTCTGAAGTAGAGTTAAACTCTGGTAGTATGTAGGGGTTTTATCTTTTATTTTTCTCTCAGCAGCTTTTATTAGTTAAGCCTATTCTTCTCTAGCTTTGCAGTGATGCTTTTCAATTGGTTTTATTTCTTGGTGTCAAGTCAATGTAAACGCCTGTTGCTGAATTAGAGAGCTCTGCTTTTCTCCAAAGTAGTGTTTTAAATCATAAAGCACCTTCCAGGAAAGAAGCAGGCTATGAAGCACAACAGCTGCTGCTTTTCCAGAGCACCTGGACAGCAGCGAGCTGAAAACATCACAGCAATACATTGGCTTTTCAAAATTAGGACCCAAGTTTGCTTCTCACAATTTATCACAGTTACACAGCTGCTGAGAAACTCGATTTGTTTTGTTTGGGCTGCAGAAACAAATCATTATTCTGTGCGACTTCGATTTTTTCTGGTAAGTATTATCAAGTACAGTAAAGTCTGCATTCCTAAGGGCAAAAGGGAAAGGAGATGTGCACAAAGGTCCCTATCCCATACCACATTTCACGACAGAGGAAGTTTTTATGGATTTAAGCAGCCACCGTATAATTAATTGAAAGTTTCACCATGTTGATTTTTAGGTCAACAGCTTATTTATTATAATCCTAAACTGATGATAAGGGCCATTACTTTTACCTCACCAAACATCCCATTGAGTGGTTCCCTTACCAGTAAGCTGCTTGCCCATGGGCTGTCCTTCCTAGATCTTCTGGTTTCACTTTTATCCCTCTGGCATATCTGTCTTACAATAGTCAAGCCAAATATTTTTTACAGGACTGCCCTCCTGCTACTTTATCCCTGAAGAAAGCTGTCAGTAATAGGTCCTGCCCTACTCTCTCTCCATCCTGACGACTCAAGCAGTGCTGTCTTCACAACCCTATATTCCGGGGCTCCACCTCTGAGGATCCCTACAGCCAGGAGACCTATTGCTGGGCAGGTGCACAGAGCCTACACTGCAAGTGCAGGGTGACCCTCAGCTGGCTCTGTACAATGACACTCACTGCATATGTAGGTCCTACGTGCAGCAAACCTGCATGCTTGTTAGAAGTCCCTGGCCTAAACTGACCCGTAAGGACTGCAGAGAAAAGGGACTTTCACTCTGGAAGCATATTTAGAACCTTGAAGGCAAAAGCACAGGTTAGCACAGCTACCAGGACAGTTTAGAGGAGTAAGACTGATCTTGGAAGGAGTATTTGAGGCCCACTCTCTAAATTTCATTGCCAGACAAGGGACTGTGATTTGCAGAGCACCTCCTCCCTGAGCTCAGTTCCCTGCAGTGGTATTAAATCCATCTAAAAGGAGAAAGGCAGTGATCCAGACCTTAAATTGTCAGCGCAAACTCTTTTGCCTTTGTTTAGGCTCGAAGTGCTGGAAGGCATGGAAGACATCTCAGAAGAGAATCACTGAAAATCTGAAGAACAAACGCTGACAAACAGTTGATTACATTGTCTAATACAGAGCAATAAGCACAAGAAGGATTTTTAAGTACAGCCTAAGGAACTGATCTAGTGCATACGTAGGGCCACCAGATTATAGCTGAATAACAGTGCTGGCATCCCCTTGTGTGCATGATGTACCCAGATGTGCGAAATAAAAGGGAGCTGCAGGAACCTTCAAACACCTGCCTATCATAACATCATCTGTGCAACTAATTTATGGAGGTGCTAGAGAGGTGAACAGGTTCACAGTTAGCACTCACAAAGAGTTAGCACCTGCAATTAGTCACAATCCTTGACCACTAATCCGAGAAACTCCCTGTCAGAGAAGATGTTCAGTCATTTGGCCAGATGTTTCTTATACAGCCTTTAAAAGGAACTGCCTTATGTCTGCATCATAAATATTTGACCCTCATAAGACGTACAACAATGGAAATGTATTTGGCCAACAGCTTGTTGATAAAAAGACAAACAAGCACACAGCTTCCTAGGGATGTTTTGGTTCTTTGCCACACAAAAGTTACAAGCACCATTCAATGAAACAATATGGCTTCAGATTTTAATTAATTTTTTTTTTTGTAGAGGAGCAGGAATTTATACTGTCATAAAACCAGCTCTGAAGTCACAAATATATTCTCTTTAGTTCTAGCTAGAGTTGTGTAAATAATTTTCTGTCTGATGCCTTCAGTGATATAGAAATGCACTTCTGCATTTATGTCAGGCTCTTGAAAAATTAACCACCACCCTGCCCAGTCCAACATATGTATTTTTTCTAACAATGCCAATAATATTTTTGGACAAAACCAAAGAAAAAGATTCATAATGTGGAAGCAGAGATTATACTAAAAGCAAACAAAACCTCAAAAAAAAACCCCACACCAAAAAAAAACCCCAAACAACCAACCAAAAAATCCCCAACAAACAAAAAGCACACCCCCTACCCCCCCCAAACACCAAACCTCTTAAAATACTTCACAGAGTTTTAAAAACTCAGTGACACTCTTTTCCAATGTCAAAAGGAACAGCAAACCAGATCCTACTCTTCTTGGAATGAAAATGCCTTGACTTCAATAGAAACGGGGTGGAGTTCCACACGTGCAAGTCTTCATCCACTGCAGTTTAACTGGCAGGACCCTGGCTGATTTCTCCAGTGGATAGTTCAGTTGCTCCTGGCTGCAAAGACCCTGCCAACTTTCTGCATGTTTGCATCCTTAACATGCAAAATGGGTTCTGAGCCAAACACTTGGATCTGAACACAACCAGCCTCTAAGGATCAACTCCTTATCTAAGCAGAAAGGAAAGAAACCACATCCAGGGCCAACTTGCCAAACGTCCCCCAAACCAATTTTAAAAGCTAGTCCAAAACACTTCTTTCTTATGATCAAAAGTCTTTTGTAGTCAAGATGCTCTTAGATCATTTTGGACATATCTCTACACCCTCAAAATTTTAGCTCAGGTTCTACTCCAATCTCTGGTTGGTCAAGAAAGACTTCTATGCTCCTTTCAGTCTAAACTAGGAGAACTTCTGGATGGACTCCTGCTACACATCTGCTACGTCACCTGTCCTGACTCAGGCATTCTGCATTTGAGGATCCATGGCTAAGTCATCACTGCCAAAAAGCACAAGTTGCTATTTGACTCCCCCGTCATGCCCATTTGCAAGTTACCTTTCCTTTACAACATCCTGTAAGAATCTTTTCAGTGCTGAGGCTCCCTGTATGTGGTGAAAGCTAAAGAGAGGTGCAAAACCTAATAGCAAAGCACCACACCCTTTTAATGAGGTCTCAGCCAAAAATGTTTAAGTCCCTCACTATCAAGGCACTGGTTCAACAGAACAGAAAACAGAGCAGCCCACTCGGGTTCTCAACCTAATTCTTCACTTTCCTCATCCTGTCTGAACAGCCCAGCAGGAAAAAGTAGTTAATTGGACTGGAGGCAGCTGGACTGAAAAAGGATTTGGACCAAATCTTGTACAAAATGTCTTACATTTTCATCTGTTGTGAAACTTCTTTGTAATGCACTTCAAGTAATTAAATGCATGAGGCAGGAGAAAAAGGAGAGGTTGTTGCTTCTGTGCCTGCTACTTCCACACAGAAGTCTGATGTCAATAAATGAAGTTTTTTTCAAGTCAGGAAATGAAAGGCTGACAGGAGTTCTGAGATAGAAAGGGTATATTTTATGAAAGATTTACGAGAGATATTCAATGACATTTTTCATCACATTGTACTTCACTGTGTTACACGATGCTCTCTAAAAACATCCACTGTAAATAGGAGATGTTTTCTCCATGTTACTTTTTGAAGCTCCTTACAGCACTGTTTAGGAATCTGGGCTTTAGTAGGTCCAACGTTCCCTAGAGTGCAAAAAAGCCAAAGGGCAATGCACAAAGACTTTCCCAACTTCAGCTAAGTTGCATTTGACAGATGATCTTGATGTCATGTCACACTGGCCACTGGCAATAGACTTGTTCCCTTCCATAACTACTTAAGTATTTGGTGCAGTTTTCAGTTTCAATACCCTGTATTAAAGTAGGCAGTCTAATTATTCCCTCTCATAACAAACTGTTTTCAAGAAAGAGCTTTTGATGTAAGATGAAAATACCAGATGGATCAACTTCCATTTAAACCATAATGTTGCAGCTAAACAGAGCATAAGGTTGTCATTCAAATTCTGGGCCTAATCCTGCCACCTCTGCTGTGTTCCAGGAGGAACCTGACTGAGTAACTATGGAGCATGAAGCAGGTGGTAAAATATGATGGTTATGACTAATAAGTAAGAATTTATCCTGCCTTTGTGTTTGCCTGCTAGGCTATTGTTCCCTGAGCAATGGCAGGTAGCTCTGTACACATTTCTACATAAATGACAAAAATCAGCTTTCCAATGTTCAACAAGCAACAAACAAAGCAAATCTGTACACTTCCCATTTCCTCTGCCAACCTGCACCCCACGATCCTGTTATTAGTAAGTTGGAGTTAAAAAGATGATTTTTCTCCGTCGGGTCAAAGCACAACCTAAGCCTTTCTGCACCATCCAGGCAATTTTGCTGTAACCCATTTATAAACTGAGGCTGCTTTGCAGGGTTACAGCTTAGTGCATCCATAAAAGAGCACAGGAGAAAGAAAAGCATCATTTTGTGGGCACTGTTATACTAACAAACTGGCAACAAGCAACCCCTAACCCAGCTACTGGTAGCCAATTACACTGTATTAAAACCACATTCCATAATAATGGAAAATATAGGTATATTTCAGAAAAAAATCCTCTTCTTTTTCCTCCTAAACAGATTTCAAGTATTACTATATTTACTTCTCTTTGATGTCTATTCTCATACAACACATAGACAGGAGTAACTTTATTAAACCCAACTCTGAAAACAGGTTAGAACTTGGATTTGCATCACTATTTTTTTTTTTTTTCTCAGAAGAGTATTCTTCATTCTCCTCTAAATAAAAAGTGGCTAAACTCTAGGAGCAGAGAGAACTGGTATGAGGATTCATGCATCTGATAAGAGATCAGACAAGTAAAAAGTTATTCCTTGTAGAATGAATCATCCATGCCAATACAGATTGAAAAAAAATATTTAATTTCTACTAAGAATATTAACAAAATATTGCTGGAGAATGAAAAATGAAGCTGTGAAAATTTCTACTAAATGTTCTTCCATTTCTATGCATTTTCCTATCATAATCAATCCACATTTGACATAGGCTTTTTTTATTTACTTAAAAAAAGAAAAAAGAAAAAATGCTGCCCATATTCTAGATTAAAAAAAACAAAAACCCATTAGTGAATCTTTCCTAAGTCATTTGCCCTTCAAAATAAGATTCAGCATAACTTGCCTTTTAATATCTGCTTAGATCTGGCTTTTTAGAGCACAGGACAGACAAAGAGGGAATGGATCCAGACAAAGAAAATGATGGGAACTGTACTATAATTCTAATTGCAGAGATCACTACTAATATTGTAAGGGTACATCACGTTGTGCTCTAGCAGCAGAAGATCTCTCCTGAATTTTGAGTCTTGTAACGGAAGTACTCTGAAAACATTTGAGCCAAAAAAATTCATGAGATGAATGAGAAGAAAAAGCATTTATTGTAAAATTACACTATGAAGAAAAATTACTTTCTGCGTGGTTGAGAACAAAGTCATCTACCAATATTTTTATATCTATCATGGGGCATTTTTCCAGGAAAAAAAAACAAACAAACAAACACACACAAAAAAAATAACAACAAAAAGGCAAAAAGCAAGACACATGCAACTCGGAGTAGGATTCAATAGCAACAGGACTCCCTCTCACATACTGTGAATTTTCCGCACAATCACCTTGAATAATAGTTAAGGGCCATAAAATTCAAAAGGCCAAATGTATCATTTATGAGAGGATTGCAGAATTTTTGTGTTAGGAGAAATAAAATTCTCCACGCCTTGATTTTAATTTCTGAAGCACACACACACAGCAACTGGTGTGGTACAAATACCATCAACTGTCTAAAGCATCTCATTTGAACCTTCAGATTAATTTACATGCAAATGCAAAAATACTTGTGCCAAGACAAAAACTTCACAGTTTATTTTCAGTTATGAGTTTTCTTCCAGAATAGCTCTTTCGACTAAGACGAGTCAACGGCTGCCATCAGAAATGGTATTTTAAATCAAGATGAGAAAAATCTTTAATTTCCTTTTTTTTTTTTTTATTTTTCCCACATTTCCTAATTCTAACAAGGTCTTAAAACGATTAGGCATTGTATGTGACACAGCCAAGCATAAAGCCTCAAAGTAAATACTCTAAAAGACATTTCCCTCATCAAGCAAGCTCTTTTGAAACTAATGTATTGGAAATGTTGGTCCCAGCAGAACAACAGACATTTCAAATATGCATAGTTATTGGATTTCTCTCTATTACCATCATTAATTATCACAGGTTTCTCTGTGCAAGCACCACAAAGCAAGGAATAACAACAAAAAAAATGAAGACAAATAAGGGAATAGATTAAGAGAAAGGACAACTGCAGATTGGCAAAATAAAAAAGCCCAGCTTCTTCCCACAGAATTGGCTCTACTATATTTAACATGAGGCTTCATATAGAATGCTTATTAGCAGTAGCTGTATTTTTGAAGTCGATGGTCCTGTACTTGAAGCACACATGGATCTTCCCAGGATCACGTATTATATATGGTAGTGCTTGTTTGCAGACTTGGATGTATGTATCACTTCAGGAGTTTTTGGGGGGGTTTGGTGGGTTTTTTTTGGTGAAAAGTAGTGCAAAATGAAAATCTTGGGGAATTCAGGTACTTTCCCTTTTTAGGCCTTGTCTTCTGAGAGTTTGGATGAATAATTCATTAATACTCCACTGGGGGAGAAAAAGAAGAAAGGGAAAAGGTACAAGAGCTTTCTCCTACATGTACAAAGTGTGAAAGTTTTCAGAGCAAAAACAACAGCTGATCTTTCAAAGAACATGTACATCCATCACACAGCAGAACTGTAATCAGTTGTTTGTTGACAAAGGGGCTATGTCACACTTAATTTGGAAGTTTCATTTCCTCTGTGTAAGAGATGCTTTAAAAAAACCAAAAAAACTTTGAAGAAACAGATGAAGTGACTGAGAGGGAAAAGACAAGGCTTACAACATAATACAGCATCGTCAGTGTCCTAAATTTCTGCTGGGATTCTGTAACAAGCATAGTTAATCTGATGACCTGGAATCATATTGTGGAAAAGTAATGAAAATCTTGAATGTACCCAGAAATTCCACATATTGAGCTCAATTTACTTCTCATAAACATAACTGGAAAACCTGACTCTAATGGAAGGCTTGATTAGGGTTGGAAATCTCTGGAAAACATTCAGCAAGTTGGTGATTGTACTTTCTCCATCTTGACTTTCACGTGTGTCCATCCTCCTATTTGCAAATGTCACTACAAAGCAGGCTGGAGGATACACAACTCTGCAAGTCTTCCCTGGAATAAACCCCCACCTGTTTAGTACCCTGCCTCAGGTGGTTTACATCCTCACACCTTGCTGAGGCTCTGGGAAGTGCCTGGGGGATGGACTACAAAGCACTCAAAGAGTGTGGGATGCTCCTGGTGTGGGATGCTCCAGAAACCTCTTAAAGCAGTGAGGGTGCTGGACTTGTCCAAAGCCAGGGATGGGGCTGAGGGGAAGCCATGGATCTTTTCTGCTAAAACAAGCCCTCAGCTAATAGATGATCTGGATGTCAGGCAGCTAGACAGAAGTGCTAACAGAGTGAGAAGACACTGTGCAACAAGGAAAAGTATCTATGAACCTCAACTTTCCTTAGAAAATGTTTCTGGACCTCAGAGCTTGTTCTGCTGAAAAAGAGAGGGGAAAAAAAAGCGCTTAAAATCACCTCACTTTCAAGTCTCACACAAGAAAGTGACAAAGAAAAAACCTACAGCGTTTTTTTTGTCTCAGTTTGCAGGTTGGAAAAGGGAACTTAACTGATGGAAATTTGAATGCTGAAGGTTGAAAACACTGACTTTCAAAGTGTTGGAGGCCTGAAGTGATAGACATGAAGATGCACTACGTCACCGTAGGGAAAAGAGTATTTTGAAATACATGCAATAAATGGATTACAAAAAAATTCATAGCAGGGAACTGAAATACAGTGGGTAAGGAAAGTAGAGGAACATTAAAAAAAACAAAACTGTAGCTTTCAACTTTTCTCCTTCTACTTTCTGACATTCCTGCAGAGATTTATTCAAACACATTCACACACAGCCAAATAACAAGAATCTTACAATTAAAATTGTATCTCGAGTTCTTTCGTTAAAGAAAATTAACTATATGGGAATCAGAGTTCTTAAGGTATTTTAAGGAGGATGAATTAACATCATCACTACTTCTTCAACTTGGGGAGATTATTCACCACTCCAAGTTCAGAGGACTATTGCCACAGCTCTGTTCACTGCAACACTGAGCCTGCTTTCTAGAACCATCCCTTAGCAATGCTGAGGGTGAAAAAAGGCTTCTGTAAAGCACTGAGGTGAAAAGTTCAAAACCAGTGTGAACAGAACAAGAAAACAGCTTATATAAAAACAAAACACAAAAGGAAAACAAAGCCAAAACATCCTCTGTGCAAATACTTGGGTTTCTGCTAGTTAACCTATCTTCAAACCTGCCTACGATTTGTATTCATGCTTTGGGGTTTGGGCTTTGTTTTTTTTTCCTTTTGTATGTTTAACAGCAACATGAACTTCCCAGGCACATCTTTGTTCTGGCAGGTGTACGTAACCCTCCTTCCAGCTCAGACTAATGCTGGGTAAGATTCACGTGAATAAATTCTTAGGTGATGAGGTAGCAACATGTATCACAGGTCTTCTCACCTGACAGCAACGACAGCAGACAGCTATACTAATATTTTAGCAGTGCTAAATTTCATCTCCAGACATCTCCTCTTACAGGCTGTAAATGAGTCTTAATAACTTCACCTTGTCAAGGACAGGAGCAGAATCTGTGACTGATATTTATCCATTACTACAATATTAGCAAAAAAAACCCATCCTGCACTTCACAAATGACAAGTTAGAGAGGTGGTGGCTGCAGAAATGAGCTCTTCTGAAAGAGCTACTCAAAGCAGGAAAGGGAGGGTAGCCACTAGAAGGAATATGCATGAATATAATGTTTGTTTTTGATGGGGAAGTAAGGGAAAACCAGACAAAAGAATGTAATCAAATCAGTCAAAGATCCACGGCTCTCTAAGGATATTAAAGATTTCTCTTCAGTATATACCCGAAGTAAATAAAATGCTTAAGTACCAGGTAAAGGGGCGAACAAATGATGCAGAAAAGGCTTAAGGATAAAAACGAACTGAGTTGAGTAAATTTAAATGATCGTTTAGAAAGGATAAAATACAGTATGGTCAGCTTCACAGTGATCCTTTGCAAGTTTAGGAAAAAAAGTATAAGAAAGGTTACATTTTTATGATATCATAAAACACCACTGATACACAAATAATAGACACTGTCTAATACAGCTTTTTGTCAAGGAATAATTACTCCACAGGATCAAAACTTCCCTTGCAAAGCAGATTTAAAACTCAGTCACAGTGACTTTATATTCCCAGGCAGTATTCCTAATGATATTTTTTTCCCTGCAATCTACAGTAAGCATAAATTTTGTGACATACTCATTTATGGATCTTGATTTGATGTTGATTGAATGTGCTAAGTAATTTGATTAATTGCAAAAGTTTTAATCCCCCTTTCTTCCTCATGACAGTCATAACTATTCTTCAGCCATGATGCTTCAAATATGTGTGTCCCATGAGCTTTGCATTTAAAGCTAAGGAAAGACAAAAAGATGACCCTGGGGCCTTGGACAAGCACATACAGCACTGTCCTCAGCCAAAATGACTGATGTTTTTGAGAAGAGCTACCAAAGACCAGGGCTGCAAAGGATTGGGCGTAACTGCAGATTCAGAGAGTACTCCTGCTCCTCACTCAGCAAGCTCCTCTCCAGCCACCCTGTGCCTCTGCGAGGTTTGACTCTTCTCCAGGTGCGGAGATGCCTGCTCCTGGGCGCATCCCGCAGCGCCCGAACACCAGCGGCCACTCACCAAATGAAACGTGCCCGTTCTCCTTTTCACTACCAGATGCTGGAGCAGGAGGAGTTGGCTTAGAATTCAGAATCATTAAGACTGGAAACAACCTGCAAGATCATTAAGTCCAACTCAGTATTATCAGGACCACTAAACCTAGCTCCTAGTGCAATGGCCTCCCTTGGTGAAAGAAATCACCATCTTATAGTGGAAAAAGCTGCAAAAATTTCAGACATTATTTTCTAATAGATGCTGTAACTAAAAAATACCAAAGAGGTAAAGGAGGACGAGAAGGGACATGGCAGCGCTAAACAGGGAATGTCTTTTTACCACCAGAAGAAACACAAACAACATATTCAACACTCCCTTTACAAAGTTAAAAATAGAAGTTCAGTTGTACTGACCGCATATTGCTGGCTAAGATCTGAGCTAACCTCACTCTCAGCAACTCATTAAGAATAATAGTGAGTAAATTCACTGGGTAACTTGGATCCAGCTCTAGGCTTAGATGGATCAGGCAGATGCCCGAGACAGCGTTAGGTCAGGAAAGGCAGAGCCAGGCGGGCTGCTGGTGCTGCGGTAAGGGCTCGGAGCACGTGGCTTGGCAGCCAGCATGGAGGTGCAGCCAAGCTCTGGATCCGTCTTCTGCAGCTACACTCCTGTAAAACACGGGGGTTCTCACCTCTTTTCACCCGCTCCTGACTTGCCTCTTCTTTTGGAGGGGTTCTTGCCCAGGCTGGCTGCCACAGCTTGGCCTGCTGAGCTGAGCAGCACTGGCTTGCTCAGCTCCGTCCTGAGCAGCCCCCGCATTCAGCCTCTGGCCATGATGCCAACTTGCTCCCAAATCGTTCTGTCTACAGCCAGGTTTTTAAATGCATGAACTTGTTTGTTTAAATTCATAAACTTGGCACACACTTATCCAGATATTGCTTCCCATTGCAACACACATATGCTAGATTTCTTCCCAGTTACACTGCTGCGTTTTTTTTAAAGGGTGGCCTAGTTAGTGACATCACTTATAATGACTCTCCAGTGATGGCTCTGCTGCATGTATTTTCTTTACCTCTATTTTTGGCTTTATACTTCCTTGAAAATACTTCTTTATGCCAAGACCAATCTACTTACAAATGATTTTGAACCATCAATTTGGTTCATGTTAGTCACATACAGTATTGACATGTGAGTTTGCAGACTGCACACCCTCTGAAGAAGAAATTTGTCAACAAACCTAACCCACAGAACGGCAACACATTATACATGGGGAAAGATCTACGGAAAGGCAAATCCAGCCTGAACTACTTTTCAGTTATTGCAGGAGGAAAGTTGCTAACGTGATTTTCTGTCAAGAAACACATGTCAATGTATAAAAATCAGGCTCCTATATTTTAACTTTCTTTAATTATCTGCTGGCTCCTCTGTACCTACACAATTTTTATTTGGCTTGCTCGCGTCCCCCTTTATCATGTGCTCTGACTGTGCTTTCTTGGCTGCTCAATGATCCTGGCATTTCTTCCAGTAGCCCCCAATCAGACACTTCCTTCTGCCACCAAATTGAATGGCCTGAAAAAAAGGTGCCCAGAGCTGCTTTACACTCCTCAGGCTCTGTGAGAAACCTGCACAGGGTCAGCAGGTATGATGCAGGACCTCCAGGAGCTCCATGAGCAGCAGAGCATGCTATGGTGCCTACAAGAAACCTCTTCTTCAGCAGCTGAATCCTGCTCTCAGAGTTAGGGAAGATTGAAGTGACCCTGCTGGAATGCTTTCTATCTCAGTCTGCGTGCATACAGTCCATGTTTTCTAGCAGTACAATGCCCTTTTCATGGTTTGTCACCTATTTTTTCAAGATCTGTGCCTTTTCAAAATGGAGGAATCATACCTCCAGTGAAGGTTTAAATGCCAGCTTTGGTGCGTAAGCAGCAAAGCAGAGTCCATCAGAGCAGAAACGCAGGTCCTTTTGGTTCAGCCACCAGCTGCTGTCCCATTTCATTGGGATCTCTTTTACAGGTACATCTTGCACAATCATGCATAACTTTGGGGTATCCAGCTGAAACTCCTGGTTTGCATCCTTAAGCTAGTCTCCTCTGTGCTTTTATCTAAAGCATACCAGTTGCAAAACGCTTCTAATTATTTTATCTATTAAAATGCAGCATTTCCAGAATTAAAGCTACCTAATTGCCACTTGAGAACATAAATTAGCACACAAATATACAGGATTTCAAGAGTCAGAATGCTATGAAACAGGAACACGTTGGAGTCTTGCTATTAGTTACTAATTATCAGTCTGTTCAGAACTACAGAAAAAAAGACTCATCAAAATGTGTCAAGCCCTGGGCACGTGGTAGAGACACAGTGCTCGCTGAGTGAGGGTCTGAGAGATAGTTCCCCTCACCAGCAGGCTCCTGCAATACCAATGTTTTGAAGATAGTAGCTGTGAGCAAAGAAATACTGCTTTGTGGGATTCTTGTCTGGGACAAGAAATGGAAAGATGGAAAGAGAGGCAAAGGAGGAAAGAGAAACCCTGACTATTCTCTCATCTTCCTGCCCCTCTGAAAGAAAATGATGGAGCTCTGGAACCTGGAAATTTCTCAGTGTTCTGTGAAGTGTGCACACACATGTGCATCTGCACAACTGAGGAGGAAACAATATCACAAAGAAAGCAGAAAGACACAGAAAATTCAGACAGAAGAAAACTGAAAAAGCAAGGAGAAGAAGAGCAAAATCAGTTTTCATCCAGAGTCACCTCATTGGCCCCAGGTAACACACTACTCACCTTAGGCTCAACTACTTTTCAAAACACCAGTACTTTGGTGGGGAACAACAGCCATATAACCCGATTCTCCCAGTCACATACCTATGAACTTCATCCCTTTTTCTGACCTTCACGGGCTTCATCGGCCCGTGAGAGCAGCTTCTGCTAAGAACAAGATGAAGAGTGCGATTCACTTGCATAGGAGACTCCATGAGAACTCAGGTTACAAAAGCAGCTGGGAAAATACGCGTAAATAGGCACAAATCTTGCTGGAAAGGAGATGTGAATCGCTGTGTGCACAACACGACTCTTCTGTTTGCACCAACTCTCACTGCCATCTTCCCCCAAAAGGGAAGTGGCAAACGGCATGGTCCAGAAACCAGCCAGACACGGGTGTGTTACCTACAGGAGCAGCGTTTCCTTTCCAAAAGGCTGCAGGCATATTCCTCATATTGCTGCCTATCTAAAGCTTACACATGGAACAGGAGACCAAACTCTGGGACAGAGACCTACCTGATTAGTGAAGCTATATATCAAGCCATAGAATAAAGCAGGCTCACAGACAAACGCAGCAATTACATAATTATCCCCCTGGCAGCAGTTCAGCCTCTTCTGCTTCTACTGTATTTATACTCAATTTAAAAACTTCCTGTACATCTATGTATATTTCTCCCTGCATTTCTTATACATAATTGATGTTTGCTTTGTGTCTGTTAGCTTTTGAACTCGCTTACCCATGACCTGTTTGCTATTTAAAGAAAAAAAAAACAAAACCAAACTACAAACAAACAAAAAAACCCCACACTAAAACAAAAAGAAAAGAAAAAATAAAATAACCCAACACATCTATTTAGGGAAGGCAGAAAACTACCATGCATGCAAAACAGTGTGGTGACAAACACATGAAATTATTAGGTATTCATATTCTGTCTTGTAACTACCTTTGTATTTAGGTTTTGAAGGAGAGAAACAAAATAGAAAGGTGATCTTTCTAAAGCTCACTTCCCTCAAGAATAAAATGAAACAAAACCAGCTTTTTCAGCCCGATTTTTCTTATCAAATCCTTTTCTTCCACTAGCTTTGCCACATCACTACGAGACACTCGTATCTCTTTATAAGACTCCAGGCAGAGGGTGTGAAGTCCCTGCGTGGTGTTCAGGTTTTGCTGGGAACAGTGAGGAACTGGCATGTCTCTTCTCTGCCCCTTCATTCCCACTCCACTGTATCGAGCAGATTATTCTCTCAGTGGATGTTTTGCAGACACTCTTTCGCTGCAATGATTTTTTTCCTCTGGCAGAGGCAGTGATTGGTCCATCCAAGTGCCAGGAAACAAACCAGCAGTTAGGCAAAAACATGATTGCAACTGGCAGAGAGCAGCAAACAATGCAGGCTCGTGGCAGGCTGTTTGGAAGACTGTTCTCACAGCTTATGCTACTGTCATATTTAGATTAATGATGCATTTTATTTTCTAAACAAGCTAAAATCCTTCCCTCCTTCCGCTCTCACTTGTACACACATACAGATGCTTCCCTCGCACAACGCCCTGTCTCATTATGTGCAATTTAGCTACAGCTCACTACGAGCTGATGAAGTCATCTGCTACATGAACTGAGGAGTTCAATCTGAAATGGGCTTTCAGCGAAAGGAAGAGTGCTGTGCCTTCATACCCAACTCATCAATCTTTGCTTGATAAGCAGTACTAAATAATCTTTGTTTAATTCCATCGTCTCAGATTGTACCTTCACCTCAGAAGGGGAAATGCAACCTCTTCTTTGTCCAAATGCATCTGCATAAGAATTTAAAAGTCAGATGTGGTTAAGAATATTTTACCTCCTTCTAGAACAGAAGGGAAGACTAAAAAAATGGCTTTTAAAGGGTGGTTAATGAAACATTCCACTAACTCTACTATTCAATTGCTGAATAAATAATGAAATTCAGACGTTTCCCAACTGCACTGAAATCACAGCACAGATTCAGAGGCAAACCACAGGCCAATATTGCAGCCTATTGTCCCAGCTATATCTTATGATCTGCTACGAAAGCCTCTTGATTATACCAGAGGCTCTGCAGAAATCTGTGAGCTGACATGAAAGCAGAGATCCAGTATGAGAGATCCCACTTCAGCGTCACTCAGATTGGATTTCTGAACTGCAAATCTGTGTAGTCCTAAAACTACAGCCTGAAATTCCCTGTTTTCCTTGTGCATCCTGAAGTAGTCAGTTTCCATGAGCTACGCAGCACTTAGGTCTCCTGACTCATCTGTATGCAGTATGCATACTATTTGTATGCATAATATTTGTATTATTTCCCAATAATACAAACAATAGAGTGGCGCTTTTTTTTTTCTTTTAGTGTTAATAAAAACAACTGTATTTCTGATTTTCCTCCCAGTCATCACCACTGGCAAACATGCACTCAATCCTGGCAACTGGGGAGTGTGTGGAGTACAGCTTCATCAAATGGAGAATGCTGGCTGTCCTGAGTCCACATCTCCCTGATTTTTGGTGTTCTGCAAGCTACTGATCACAGGTCACTGTTGTACTGCCCAAACTTTTGAAAGGAGCTATCAAAATACAAAATGACTGGGTATCCATCGCTATCATCAAATTACCCACCAGTAAAAACCTGATAGTATGTCTCTGATGTCTTCAGGAGATCCTTTACCTCGTCTGCCTATCATTTCATTTTAATCCTATTTAAAGGGTTTTCTAAAAACAGATGCTTAAAACATCCAAGACATTTATTCCTGACCATCAATATATCATACATCTCTTGGCCAAGTTCTCTTCTCATCTGTGTCCTGTCCTGTTGATAACCTTTTCCAGATTCATCCTTACCACTTGAAAGCATGGGATATCTCACGAGAGAGCTCAGTTTTACAAGGTTTTAATTTTACCCCGCTGGGGCCTGCAATCGCTTAGGCACTTTACGTGTTACTCAAATCCTCAGTATGCAACTGAAAGTACTCTGAAAATGGGACAAAGCTATTGCACTGGAAACTCTCCAAAAACAGATCAATAAGTATTGGGAAGCTCTTGGTGTTCACTCCACCCTGGAGGGAATGCAGGTCAATTCATTAGGACTGCTATGATGTTACAAGTGCTCTTGGTACCTAGGTCTCCAGGCTAACGAGCCTTGCCGCTCCTTAAATAACAACTCTCATGGAAAGAACAAGCACTGCACACTCCTCAGACCCACTAAAGGATATTTGGTCAAGGGACGAGACAAGGATGCAAAGAGTCCGTAACACGCTGATTTACAGGAACTCTTCCAACAATGACACACATCTAGTCAAGTTCATTTTCCAACCTCCCATCCCTATTTTGGTCTCCTGTTAACTGCACTCCCTTTTTTTGAAATATATTTCCAATGTTCTGCAGAGTAGAATCTTGTGAATTTGAGTAAACAAAGCCATCTTTTGTCTGCTGTCATCCATTCTCATTTGTATTTTTGGATGCTCCTGCATCTTCCCTGAAGAAAGTGAATTTTGCATATTTATAGGTATTTGCATTCACCTCCGAGGAAGTTCAAACAAAAATTATTCTGTTGCTGTAATAACCTCCTTAACAGGCCTGAATCACTGACCACATCATTATAGATAAGTAGTGCTAAAGAAAATATGCTCAGGGATAGGAAAAAAGAGCCATTCAATCAAAAGGTGCAAAAGACTGACTAGAAAAACTTCAGGTTTAAAATGCTCAAGGGGTTACATTATTAAACTCAAGGTGATGTTTTCTGGGAAAAGGCAGCCAGGGGATGTACTCCAGCAGATTTAGGGTCAAAATCATTCCGATTGTTGAAACACTCAAAACTACAACCTAAATTGCACACTGGAGCCTTTGCACAGAGATAATCACCTTTACTTTGTTAATAGTTCTGAATTACAAGGAGAAATGAGCTCCCGAGGATCACGGCTATTTTCAGGTAGATTTGTAAAAAGCTTTTCAAAGGGTCCGAGTAGCCACTGTCTCTGCTAAAGGAAAAGAAGAGCTGCAGGGGCTTAGCATCTCTCAAAAAAGACCACGCATGTAGCCAAAGTTAATTCACCGAGGATCAAGGTTGTTAATGATTTGCCAATTTTCCTGTCATATTAGAGGTGGTCAACGGCTCGATGTCCAAGTGGAGACCAGTGACGAGTGGCGCTCCTCAGGGGTTGGTATTGGGAACAGAGCTGTTTAACATCTTTGTCAGTGACATGGATGGTGGGATCAAGTGCACCCTGCCAGCAACGTCGAGCCGTGTGGTGCGCTTGACATTCTGGAGGGAAGGGATGGCACTCAGAGGGACCTCTACAGGCTTGAGAGATGGGCCTGGGCGAAGTTCAGCAAGGCCAAGTGCAAGGTCCTGAACATGGGTTTGGGCAATCCCAAGCACAAATACAGGCTGGGCAAGGAGTGGACTAAAAGCAGTCCTGTGGAGAAGGACTAGAGGGTATATGTGGATGAAAAACTTGAGTATAAGCCAACAACGTGCACTCGCAGCCCAGAAGGCCAATTACATCCCAGGCTGCATCACAAGAAGCATGACCAGGAGGTCGAGGGAGATGATTCTGTCCTCCTGCTCTGCTCTGGTGAGAACCCACCTGGAGTACTCTGGGGGCCCCTTGTGTGAGAAGGACACGGACCTGCTCGAACGGCTCAAGAGCAAAGCCATGAAGATGACCAGGGAGCTGGAGCACCTCCCCTGGGAGGACAGGCTGAGAGAGCTGAGGTTCTTCAGCCTGTAGAAAAGAAGGCTCCAGGAAGACCTTATAGCAGCCTTTCAGTACTTCAAAGGTGCCTGTATGAAAGATGCGGAGGGGCTCTCTTATCAGGCAGTGTAGTGATAGGATGAGGGGTAACAGCTTTAAACTGAGAGAGGGTTGATTTAGATTAGATATTAGGAAGAAATTCTTTACTGTGAGGATGGTGAGGCACTGGAACAGGTCACGTAGGAAGGCTGTGGATGACCCACCCCTGGAAATGTTCAAGGCCAAGCTGGATGGGGCTTTGAGCAGCCCGGTCTACCAGTAGGTGTCCCTGCCCATGGCAGGGGGGCTGGAACCAGATGATCCTTTACGGTCTCTTCCAACCCAAACCATTCTATGATTGAGTTCAGCACTAAACAAAAATAGCACCTATTATTAGCATAAACAGGTTCAGTCCCCAAATGCGCCCTTCTGTCACCTGAGGTGACATGCACCTTACTGCATGCTCCCTTCTAAGTGATCTCTGAAGAGCACTGCAGCATCCATTCAGAACAGCACGCCCTATCCGACTCTCCCCACTCTCAATAAGAGATTTAAAAGCAAGTTCCTGCTCCAGTGGGAGTTTGTGAGGAATGGCATGTACAAAAACCTACTGTGTAACTAGAAAAAACACACATTTGTGTCATAAAGTATATGATGTGGGTTTGGGGATTTATTTATGTTTTCTCCTGAAGCTATCTGTGTTAATTTGCCATATTTTAGTGTTCCTAAAAGACAGCATCAGTTAGTCTCCGTGACACATTCTGCATTCGACTGGCTCTTACTTTAATATTTCTTGTTCAAATTCTCCAAGTGTGTTCAATTCTTAACTCTAGAGCCTCAGTTGGGGGTGGAAGGAGGAGGGTAAATCTGCAGAAGTTTCATCCTTCATCTCCATTTGCATTTTCCCTGGTAATTTTAGACTGGATGTGAGCACGACATGGTCAAGCCAGGCATTGGTTACTGTGGGACAAGTTAAACACTCATTTTGTGAAAAGCATACCCTGCTCTCAATAAAACGAACACTGCCATTAAATAAACAAACAAACCAAAACAAACCACCAACCCACACCAATCTCTCTGCCCCAAGCTCCATTTAAATGCCTAACAGGATAATTCCTCAGAGACAGAAGCCACCATGCACTACAAATTCTGACTGCGCTAATCTGCAGCACTTCATTTTGTATCCCAATCCATCAGTGAGCATTTTCCCCACGTTCCCAGCAATCAACTAAAATGAAGAGATAGACAGGATCTTTTTATGGCAAGGAAACGAGTGCACTGGCATTCAGACAGTAAAGCTTAATCTGGAATTAAAGTCTGCGAGCGCGCCTTAAATGCCACTTCCACTGCTCATTCACATTATTTTCTCCAATTTTTTTTTCTCTGAAGCAAATACAATATGATTTTGAATTGTCTACCAGCAATGTCAGAGCTGGACTTAAGCACGCTTGTTTTAGATCAGTTTTTTTGTTGCTGTTAGGATGTGTTCCGATCATTCCAGAGCTATCCAGTGAAACTATCCTAAAATAGCACCGTCAAGAGCTTACAAGGGCAGACGGTCAGCTCTGCCATAAAAAGGACTTGTTGAAGAACATTTCTGATGGAAGCAGAATTCTCAATTTGTGCTAGACAAGGCACTTACAGTTTGATTTGGAGCTACAGGTGCTTCACACCTGAAAAAAACCTGTTACAGCTAAACATGGGGGGGATGTCAAAAAGAAAAAAAAAAATTAACTGTGGCTTTCATTTCCAGATTAAATGGCACTCAGAAATAGATCAACAATGTTGACAGACTGCTGAATTTCATTTTAGTTCATGATCAAAATATAACCCACTGTTATTTTTATCACAGAGCCCAGATATGGATTGTTTCTTCAGGTCTAAATGTGATGAAATATCTGATAAATAATACTCTTAGATACCTTATTAGAGCTCTGTATTACTTTATAGGTATTGCATTTCTTGTATTTTTTTTAAAGTTAGTAGATCCTGAAATAGATATATATGCAATAAACTGTACTGACCCTTTGTTGTTGTTGTTAAATAAATAAACAAACCCTAAACCAACCCCAGACCTACACAAAGACACCGAGGCTGCTAGGCTATACAACTGACAAGCCCATAGTAGGCACATGGGTTTTCTAAGCAAATTGCTTTCCTTTGCTGTTACAACACAAGTATATATTCATGCTAATGCAAAAATTTCAGGCTGCAGTAACAGACTATTTTTTTATAGACAGTTCTATTCTGCAAAGAATTTCAGAGAAGAGAGGCACATGAAGTTTTAATTAGTTCTTTTCGATAACTCACATATCAGATGTTCTTACGCTACAAGGAGAATTCTCTCTCACATTTAGGAAACAAGGATATGAATGAGTCAAGCTTTGTTGGAGCTGTTAAGCCTTGGTACACCTTCAGTACTCTCCAGCCTTCAAAGGACAACTGTTTGCCACCACAATGATAGACATGGGCTTAAGCATAAAGGCAGCCACAAGAGCACTTACCAGTGACAGACAGTTATTATCTGCTACATTATCTTTTCAAACCCTTGCAGAAAGCTACTATAAGCATGAATGAATTTGACTGTGTACAGGGAAGGTGGCTTTAGCAGAGGAAGATAGTACACCGAAGCTACTTTTACACAACAGAGGCTCCTCTCTTCTGAAGAGTAGAACAGAATACCTTTCCGTCTGCCTTCTCTCAGACACCGTCTCACTCCAGGCACCTGCCTGCTTGCAGGGCTGAGCCAGGGTTTGTAAACCTCGGGACTATGATGAAAAGGAAATAGACACTTGGTATCTTAAAACTGCATAGATTTCCAGGTATAAGCTTAACATCTTAAAGTGGCATGGATTTTAACAGGAAGTTTTGGATTTTTAGCAAAACAACTAAAATTTTATGCTTACAATTATAGATGTCACAATTCTTTCAAGATATTAAGGATGCTATTTTCACATTTCAGAAAAGCTGAAGAACAGAACAAGACTATTTTTCCTTAGCTAACCACAAACCTCCATTTTTAAAAACTGGGAGAGCTCTAAATTAGCCAAATGGGACTTTCATTGATTATCATGAGAAATTGAGTTCTGGACTAAGAGTGACAACTCGAAGCTTGAAAGACACACTTAAAAAAGCTATGACAACCAAATACAGGGGGATTAATGGAAGTGCCTTGTCTACCCTATTGTACGGATAGTGGGATGCTGTAACAGGCACTGTAATTCCAGGCAACATTCAAAGGACTTTTTTTGTGCCATATACTGAACTGCTGTTAAACAGTGAGTACAGTAACTGGAATTGTGAGCAGTTATAACTGGAGTTCTTGTTCATCTAAAATGGAAACCTAATTCACCCTGTTAAATTCTGACAGTACAACATTTGCATGTACAGAGAGGCTGACAGCTGTAGTCGTGGAACGCATCTCGGAGCCGTCCATCTCTGAAGTAGTACTGTGTGATTATCTCCTTTTCATATTTTGCAAGGAAATTCAAACTCATTTTCTTCTTATTAACAAGTGCACAAGGTTATATTTACAAGCACTGCAGACAGTGAGGAGGTCGTGATTGGTCTACACTGATATTTTGCACAAAGACAGAAAGCAACCTGAAGAGGCTGCTGTCTATGATTCTGCTTTAGCTTTATGGAAACTCAACTCGGCAGCATTTCTTCCTGAGGACCATGCACCACAGCCCTCAACAAAGGCTTCAGCAGGTTCTAGAGGGGGTGCTCCAACTGGCATGAAAAATACAGAGAGGACAGAAGGAAAACCACTGAAGACAAGATCCGCGATGCAGACAGTGCATTACTTCTGCTTTGCCTTGCTCAGGGTTAAGTCATGACCCAAGGGATCTGGGATCTTTCCACGGTGTGGAGCAACAGCAGGAAGATCCGGGAAGAGAGCAGGATGTCTAATGCATACCTGTGCTCTCTGGCACTCCTTGGCTGCTGGAGTGACCTCCTTTTGCCAACTCCCAGCCGGGCAAGCCACAAAGTTTGCCTAGAAGTGTGCCTATATAGTGACATAAAGCTGCCACTTGTCACACTTTATTGCAGCTAGCACACTTTATTGCCCAGCCGGGCAAGCCACAAAGTTTGCCTAGAAGTGTGTCTATTTAGTGACATAAAGCTGCCACTTGTCACACTTTATTGCAGCTAGCACAAATACCAGTGACACTGATGATACGGGGAGTGGGTGTTAGTGTGCATTAGTAAATGGAGTAGGAGAGGCCGGGAGTACAGAGCCTTGCTGCAGCTGCAGGCACTCCTGATGCTCTTGAGCACTCCCTGCTACTACCACCAGTCCAGGACAGCACTGCTTGTCCTCAGGAGTTACAAACACACCTCTCTTTTCCAGGTGTGCATACCTTAAGCTGGTTTGTGGGACAAAGCTTGGCCCCAATTTGTTGTTGTGGGTTCATTATATTAGTTTTACATCTGCATGTGCAGAGCAAACTTAATTCCACAGCTCTAGAGAAGAACAGGTACTTCTTTTAAAAATATTGATAATACACACTTGCTTGAAATACTTGTAAAAAAAATTAACATTTCAAATACTCTAGGCCATCAGTTTTCCTTTTTAAATGAATATTATCAAACATTACAATAAGATGATCCCATATAATGCTATAAACCTATGATATTTTTGCTAGCTCACAAGCATTCAGCTGGGATAATAAGTATAAACAGAAGTAAAATCACCTTATCAAATACAATCAAATCACTAAACTGCGGTGAAACAGAAAAGACCTTAGGAAATGCCATAATCCACTCATGGTCTGGTGATGATTCCTATCTTGACACACATTTCAAACATTTTTTCTTTCATAAGGATTTCTACTGCATCCCACACTCCTGTATATATATCTCTTCCACTTATTTTTGCCATTATCTGTTCTTTCTTTGGCAGCTCCTGCTTTAGTCTTCTGGCCCTCCACACACCTGTAGCTTTTTGTAATTTCTCTATTTCCTCTTTCTCAGCACTCGCCCCGTTTGGAGCTCTGAGTAGCTCCGTAACATGCATGCCTGCCTTTTCATGAGATTGTTCTGGCAGTAACTGATGAAACACGATGTTGGCACCAAGCCTCTGATGAGTAACTGGAACTGTGTGAAACAATGGCACAGCACATGTAGTTTGAGACAATGTGCTACGCAATAAGGAAACCTGGAAAGTTGCTGTTAGACTCCTTCAGAAGGCTCCTTAGACTCTGATACAACAGGGTACTTACTTGACCGTAAGCCCAACCTCGGAAAGAAGTTGCTTCTGACTTCAGACGAGATTATTTTAATGCTCCAAGTCTGCTGTGCCACAGGTAGCCTCACTGAGCTGTGCACTGGACAGTCAGCTGTACTAGTAATTCAGCTTAAATTAAACAAACAACTGCCTTGTGCCATAAACTGCTCTCCTACAAGTAGCTACCAGTGCTGCCAGCACTGTGCATGATGCTTCTGATACATATGGCAGTAATACTGGAAGCAAGATGTGGAATAAGATCACACAGTACCATTTAATTATGATTGCCTCTTGTCTCTTAATGTGCTAATTCTTTTTCTTCTAGAGCCAAAACCAAAGAATGCATTCTTCGTGCATTAAGATATAATAATTGCAGCCCAACTATGCACTTGTTAACAAGATTTTGTGGTAATAAATATTTTTACTAACACTGTTTTCCAGCTGGTGATGAGCAGTCTGACAGTAAGCCTATATTGATACCAGAATCCAGTACCAGCTTTTCAACCCCTCACGCATCCTCAGCTACCCAAGAGGTAAAAGATTTTTTTCTCTCTTTATTTGTACCGGCTCTGTAACATTTGATCTACTAAAGCAGCATTTAATGAAGATAGCTGCTATTCTCTACTGTCTACCACAGACCCTTTGCTAAGTTTTCCTCGTACAAAGACCCCATCTCAACTGCAATGCAAGCACATATTTTAAATGTAAAGTATGTCCTGGACTCTGTGGGAGACCAGAACAGACAAAATACTGTATGCTGTGGTCATGCAATCCTGAGGCCAAGTACTCTGATGCTATACAGATCATCTTCTCTGCTTGATATCTACCCAAATGAGATGTGGAAGCATATTCAGTTGTTTTTTTAGCATATTACATCTCCAATTGGCAAAATAAAATAAAACCTTTTCATCTGCTGAGAAAAATGCTTTCCCACTCTTTAGTGCGGTCAGTGAATACCTTCACTTTTTGTTTCTCCTTCTCAGCTACTGCAATTTTCACCTTTGCCAAACCTGCTAACAAAATTACAGAGAAAATCATGTTGATGAATTAATAGTACATCTGTGACAGGGAGATAGCACAGGACTAAATATAGAGTTTATAAAAGGGTTTTAATCATTTAAAATGTATTTTAAAACGTTATTCACCACGTCTTATTCAAAGCTGGATAACTGCTTTAGAACTAGATTTTCTATTTGCTTGCTATGAGTTAATACCAGTTCTGTTAACTGGTATTAAGGATACTCACAAACAGAGATGTGAAGAATGATGAGGAGAAGACACTGTCCACTTACTAGACAGTGTGATACAGACAGAAATTTAATCAGATAATTCATTGCCATTAGCAAAGATGTGTAGTTTGGTACTCAGGTACTGACCCGGTTATATATACCTCCATAAAAAAAAACGCTTCTGATTTTTCACTGTAGTCATAGAGGACAGAAAGAAGATGCACAGCGAGAAAGAGGCAACTTTTAGCCTCAGACAGAAAAGAGCTGCACTTACTAAACAGCTTACTTACAGATCCTCCACGTGTAGCTGGGGTATGTATAGGAGATGACCAGATATGCAGCCATGTCACGTGAAGAATGAGCATGAACACTGCTCCTGCACATGCTCTTGGCAATTATGACCATCCCTACCACCAAGAAGCCACGGGCAGATTTAGCTGAGATGCATTCACAGATTTCTCCAGCATAACTAACTGTTCTTTCCTGACATCAGCTACCTTTGAAAATCTCCTCTGCCTCTTAAAATGTTTTGGGCTTTCTACATTTAGTTCTACTACGTATCAGAATATTGCAGCTCTTTCAACAAGCTGCAGCAACTGAAACTGTGCAAGATTAGAGACCACCCCTAGGAAAAGCATTGATTAAACAGGATCAGGCAAGCACAGGGATAAGAAAGGGCAAATGCATGCCCTGTAACAGTGTGGCACATGCCATGACTTGAAATCAGAGGAAAGAGATTGAAAGGGAGGAGGAACTGCTAATGGGACAGGTCATCAAGGAAGAGACTCTCCTGGAACAGGGACTGTCATCAAACCAGCCAAACCACAGGCCATGCCAAGATCTGGGGAGTGGGGAACTGCGGCTGGTGTGCCAGAAATGCTGTCAGGAAAAAAAACAACACGTAACAGCTGAAGAATGCATGGCAGGGAAGGACTGTCAGCACCCTGAGCCTGGGAAGCCAGGGCATAGGCATTATTTGGACAGTCTCACACCCATATATGACATGTAAGGTATTTACGCTAATTCCAGTCCCTTGGTCTCCTAACAAAGGGATTGCCTGTTTTTCCATAGCCCAAACCTCTTCAGATGACATGTGAATATACAGCAGATTTATGTAGAGGGCTTTTCTTTAAGAGGGAAACCTCAAGGGCCTTTCTTTAAGAGGGAAACCTCAATTGACCTCAGATTAGGAAACTGCTACAGGGCTCTTGAGCTTTTCCTGCACACCACTGCTCTGCTGTGCAGACAGTGTAATAAACACAGCTGCACTGGATGCTCGAGTCAAGCCACAATCCATAGACAGTTCCACTGCGCATTTTCTCTGTGAGCAAAGCCATTTCACGAAGCTACTGGCCTTCCTCACCACCAGCATCTTGCTCCTGCCACAGCACCACCACCCCCCTGTTGTTTAGCTGGGCCAACACGGTGCTACGACACTGCAGGATGAATCAGGTCTGATAGATCTAAAACCAAACAAGACTTGCTGCTTCTTTCAATTTTTAAAAAACCTTTTAAAAGCCCATCTCACTTTGGAAGAGCTAAAAGGGCAGAAAAGGGCAATACTTGCAAAAGTGCAAACAAGCTGCTTGTGGGAAACTTGTAGCTTAGAGAAAGAGAGGGAAGGAAGACAGGGAGAAAGGGAAGAGGCTGCTAAGATACCTGTGCTTCTGAAGAAAATACACTGGGTCATTAACTATCCTGTTGTCTCAGGCCTTCTGAAGACAGTCTGCAGAATATTGCCTACCTGAGGTCTTTATGAACACAGGAAAGCAGAGACTGTGCCATGGACAGAAGAGCAAGAAAGAGTAGACCAATGCACAACTTCTAACAGTATTAAACTCCATGCTTATATATGGATGCCTTGAAAAAATGTGAAAGTTCATTAAAATGGTCTGGCAGATTTTTTTTTTCAAATAGTGCTTGCCAATGCAACTCTGACCTCTCAGAACTGTGACAAAAAAGCCCCAATGCTTTCTAAAATATAAAGGGTTTACGCCAACTGTACAGAATTACAGAGCCACTGCAGCATTCCCTTCTCCACTCCTTCCCTGTAGCTTTTAATGTCTCCTAAATTAGAACCAGTAAATTATCATTAGCTTAAAACTAGAAATCAGCACCTCATAACATCTGGCTACTTAAGAGTCAAGTTATATGCAGTGCACAGGAGGCTGTATTAAAATTAGAGATGGGTTTCATTCCTGTTACAGAAATACATTAATCTTACCACCTTGAACTCAATATGGTGAGCAGTTCTGATGGAGAAGCAGATTTGTAATGCTAATAATCGTACGTTTCCTTTGATGCAATCCCAATCTAGTAATTTATCCTGTTCAAAGTCATAAAAAATACCTCACAACCATTGCATCCAAATAAAGCATCACATTTCTACTTTCAAATGCTTTTTAAAGTAAAAACCTGCACAAGGGGAGCCAGCCTCCTGACACTCGCTGCACAAGAGACCAAACAAAACCACACTTTTAGCCTGGACTCATTGTGAGCTTTCATTTGTAACCCTCCCAAAGACAGCTGCAGGCATCCTTACAGTCACAATACCAGCCCCTGCCAGTGTTGAAATCAGCCATCCTGGGAGTGCTCCTGTGTACCAGATCCCTTCCACAAGGACTATGCTATCAATAGATGAAGCGCTATTCAGTAGCTGGAGGGTTCCAGAAAAGCATATTATTATTTAAATTTCGTATTTAACATGAATTCTGTTATTTCAGTAGGAGGGGAGGGGCACAGGGAAACGCATTTGCTCCCACTAAAGTTTACTGTAAGCTTTCATTGCTTGGGTTACATCTTCCCTTCACAGTTACATGGTTTTGTGAGATTTACAAAACTATGAGTTGGTAGACTGGAGCAGAATTTCAGAATATATATTAAAATAATTATTTTTATAAAATGGAATTGCGGGAAGAGATTATGGAAGCAGCAAATACAAATGGAATTCAATCAAGCATGGAGGAAAAGGTCAGAAAGTCTTGCTTGTAAAAGAAATCCAAACCAGCCTTGGTGGGAGTTCAGGTATCTGGAAAGAGGAAACAGAGAACCAAAGCTGGCTAAGAACACCCTTGGAGAAGCAAGGTGCTGGAGGGATGGGAAAGATTGACTGCTACTGAGAGAAAGGGAGTCTGGAACGTTGGAATCTGCTCTTGACACATTGCAAGACTTGGCTACTCCACCCTTTTTGTCAGTTCTGCCATTCATAAAATTGAATGTTATTTATTCATCCTTGTAAAGAAAATTATCCAAATTTCATAAATATATATAAAGAAATTACATGCAATGCTGCAAGTTCTGACAATTACAGATTCTTCTTTCAGAAAGACACTAGTAAAAAATGTCCTAAGTTTTTTTATTAGCTGTGAACATCTAGTTAAAATTAAGTATATTTGTTTGCTGCTTGGATTCTTGTCCTGCGTTGTGCTCTGTTGTGTGAACTGCTGCTCACATGCAGAGCCCAGTGAAATTTAAGGAGCACCATCTGGGTACAAATATACAGAGTAAAGCTATAAATAGATCAAGCAAGTTCATTACATGGATGAGGTACTTGCCCACGTGAGTATTTTCAGCGTGAGAGCGCAAGACTGTAAAGCTAAGCTCTACAGTTTTCCTACAAACAACCTTGTCTTTTTAGCTGAGGAGCTAAACACTTGAACAGAATTTTTTCTTTTCATATCTGATCTTATCATGGAGTATACACGTCCAGATGGAGAAGAACACAGACCACTCTCTGACTCATTTCTAATCAAGCAGTTGGAACAATATGGGAACAACATTCATTTCATTTTTGTACCCAGAAACTACGAGAAACTCATCTCCAGATGGAATCACTTGCTTCTAGTACTCTGAAATGCTAATTAATAGAAGACAAATTCCTGTCCCCACTCTGCTACACCTATGCATATACAAGCTGCAGGTTAGCATTATGACTTGACTATATAATGCATTTTATTTAAATTCCAAGACCCGAAAGGCTAAGGACTAGAGCTAGCCAAGACATGATTTTCTTCCTTCCTCTTGCCTCAGTTTCCCACAAATCAGTAAAAAGCCTAGAAAGGGGGGATTTTTTTTAACCTGTATACATTTTTGTTAAAAGCTCTGTTTTGCTTTTGGTTTTGTTGTTGTAATTTTTGCTTGCTTGTTTAATTTTTCCCACGTTCTGCATAACTGCAGTTGAAATGAACCCCAAAGCAACCAGCACGAGTACTACCACTGTGCCATGTGGACTCAAAATAGGGCTGCTTGTGTTTACACAGCTCATTCATTGGCAAAATAACTATATCAGATATCCACATGCCTTGGCTGATCCGTGAGCTCAAGAGCAGGTGCGGGTTAGCTGCTGCAGCCCAACTACCTGGAGGAAGCTCCTATTCTTACAGATACATGTGTGTTCGTAAGGACACAGATGCACGCTCACAGCTGTATCTATGGGCAAAGGATTCATGTCATCTACTGCTAAAAAAAGAGGTATTTAGATGCTTAGATGGAAGCTATGTGCATAAATGGATCCAAATCTGTTTTAATCAGGCAGAGTCCATCCTCTGTTCTGTTCCTTTTATAGGAACACGCCAATACAGCCTTTGCTTCTGACTATTCAGTCAGAAATAAATTCCTCTTATCACATACTTCTCAGGCAAAATCATGACTTTCTACGGAAACCATCTCTTCAGAGCGTTTTGCATGTGCTCATGCTGCTACAACAAAGCATTTGTCAGAGTTACCTGTCAGTATTTGCAGGCTTCACATTTTTGCCCACACCCGTGACTGATGTTGTTATATGGTTCGTTATGTGGTTTCCACCATTTCTCTGTGTGATTTAGGCAAGCTTTGAGGATGATGAAAACAAATGCTTTTAACATAATTCTGATATCACAGCACATTGCTAATTAGATCCTTTATTTTTAAATATTCAAATGAATACCATTGCAGATCTCTTTATGGCACCTGCTGATTATAAGGGGTTTCCATGCTGGATCTATCAGCAGTAGATAAGGTAAATTCAATATTCCCCGACTGAAATCTGATTATTTGAACATGTACCAGAGGCACAAATTTCAGATTAGAGTTTTAGATTGAATGGAAATTTCCCAACTCTTTAAATGACTTAAAAGAAGAATTTGATATGAAACACTTCAGATCCAAGATGTTCAGATGTTTTGCACCAAATTTAGCAAATTTTAGTATACAAGACACAGCTGGAGATGTGACAGGGATGTATTTAAGTTATACAGTTCACTCCAAACCAAGGTTTGCTTTAAGCCAATCTTCATTTTAATGGTAACTTCTAGTAACTCTCTGAATATTCAAGTCAGATGCTGTACCATGCTGTTTACATTTACATGCTGTTTTACATGCCTGTTTCCCCTCCCCTTAAAAAAAACCAAACCAGCCAAAAACCCAACAAGGAACAAAACACACGGGCTCCCAGTGCTGTATACTTGTCATAACTGTTAGAAATTTCCCTCAGCTGCTCGTGCGTTCCTATGCTGAAATTGCATTAGAGACCAAGTCTGCTCAGATGTGAGAGTACATGAAAGAAGGGTAATTCTATTTACCTTGGTTCTTGTATGGGAGCTTATGTTCTCCCTCTCCAGTTAGTTTTTACACCTTGGATGACTCAATGCTGAAGTACAGGCTGATCAGAACTACCAGCTTAAATCGTGAACTTCAGCTACTATTATTTCTAAAGTGAATCACTTATCTGGATATCTCTCTTGGTTTCTGATACTTTTATGTAATTGCAACATTTCTGTTAAGCAGAGCTGCGCATTTGGTATTTCTGTCTGCATTTAGCCTCTTTCAACTAATTTGGATCAAAGAGATCAAAAGGTAAAGTGTCTTTAGGATACTGCAACGCCTGTGCTGAGACAGAGATTCTCTCATTAGCAAACGTCTCTATTAGCAAAGAGATTCACCGTAATAAGGCATGCCGAAGACTTACAAAGGAGTTAAACTGTCACAGATTTCCAAAATGAAGGTGTAGTGAAAACTGAAAATAAACCATTTGCAGTACAAATCACACCATTCAATATCTTGTCATCAAACCCTGAAAAGAGCGAGTGATCTGAAGCATGTTATAGGAGCCAAATGAGATTAACATAGCAGTGGTTTTGAAAATCCCACAAGCTCTCAAAACAGATCAGCATCACTTGAAACACAATAGGCATGTTAGAACAAAGGCTCTGAAATCACCATGCAGCATTGCCTGCCTTGTGGGCTCTTCAGCTGAACGGTATTTCCAGGAAAATTAAGCAAAAAATAAAATAAAATAAAGTGCACCAACCACACATTGCAAGTTCTAATAACTAATCCTCTGTTTGCAATAAATTCAGCCTGTCTCAAATGCCACCTGAAGCTGGTCGGACCAGAGGCGGGTAAGGAAGGACCTCTGCTAGGCTTAGTGGGGATTGACTTTGTAACTTTTTCTGTGGCACAGAATATATATCACAGGATTTGGTATCTAGATGGATGGTGCAAAACTCTTTCATTGGACATTGCAAATACTAATTTTAAGCATACTCCTAACAACCATCGCCGAAGCATCCCCCCCATGATAAGGCTGTCATCATTGACATTCCTTCCCAGCATACCAGTTAGTGAAAAAAGGTGTGAAAACCATACTGCTCTCACCCTACAAATATAGAACAGGTCTTTCTGCAGTGTGCAGCCAGTACCTGCTCAAGATTTCGAAGCTTTTCTCTTAACTGTGACTTTTGTCAGGCACCAACATCTCTCGCAGCTCCTGTGAGCCTGGCTGCTCCCTGCTCCTGGAGATGCGCTAGCAGGCACGTGCAGCGTGCAAACCAAGCTTTTCAGCCTCTTCCTGCAGTGCAGCTCTGACACTACCACACAGCCTCCCGTTTCCTTCCATTTCACACAAAAGCCTTAAGTTTAACAAGAGTTACATTTTAGCTGTCAGGGGTTTTCAGAAAATTTTAAAATCCACCATCAGAAATGCATGTAAGACATGACCAACTATCCACAAGCACTCAAAAGGCAAGAAAATTCACTTCTATCTGTATCATAAATGTAACACCGGCTACATATTTTACACAATCACTTGAGACTGGGTGGACCCTTTATTAAATGCGCTGGAGAACTCATGCAAGTTCACACTCATAGCTCCAAGGCACTCACAGGCTGGCCCATTAATTTCACTCCATTACAAAATTACCTTAATGAAGTCCTGGTGTTGTCTGTTGTGTTACTTGAATCTGATAGATGTGTGCAATTCATGTGAAATACAGACCATTAGCACTGCACTCAGACTGCTGGGGAAAAATTGGTATTATTTCTGCTGGGTTGCAATGAATAGGGCTTTTCTGTACTTGGCAATAAGCATCAAATACTATGGGGATGGCAGAAGACAGTTAATGAATTCGGGTATTTATTTTCTCACTTTAACTACTGGGCAATGAAATCCTTTGGAAGTTTTGGCATTGACTTCAGCGGGGTTAGGACTTCAGAAGCAGAGGTTATAAATGAATGGCACAGGTAAGTGCATTGCTGGCAATCAGCAAACTTATAATGCTTTTTCTAAAGGAAAGATTTGAGGGTTGAAATTTTACAGGATGGTTATTGGTTTTCTCTTAATAATGTTGAAAAGAATATATAAATAAATGAAATGGGAACTTGGGATACTCTTAAAGTAATGGTGGCTAACCTGAAAGGTCAGAAAGCAGCATCTGAGCTGGCCTGAAAGCAGTCAGCAGTGAGGAAATACAGTGTGTGAAAAATCTATTTCAAACCCAGCCTAATCCTGATACCCCCCATAAGAAGTATGGGGAACATCATATTTCTACTGGAGAACTCTTTTTTTTTTTTTTTTTTTCTCCCTGTGAACTTCTTGTGACTTTTCCAGCCAAGCCATTTGTGCGCTTCTTCAGAGTAGCTAGAGAAGTGGATCTAAAATTCATCCGCCTATTTAAAACTTCATACATTCTTTCAGTTTCCATGACACCAAGTCTGAACAGAGCAGCATCTTTCCACCAAAAAAAGAGGCACAATTTCTTCATTGCTATAGCCTGAGGGTGCTTCAGTGCATATGTGTACATCATCCCTTCCAGTGACAGGGGCATTGCCATTATTAAAGACGGAAAACAAAAATTAAATTGTAATTAATTTGTTTTGCAGTTGACTGAATATTGTACACTTGAATAAGACCTAATGCGCTCTCAGATCCTGAAACTCCTGCCAACAGGTAAAGATGACTGTTAGATAACAGCATGAACATTGGGTTTATTTTCAAATTAATCAAACCTGCAATAATTGTCTCCAATTCTGTTTCATCAAACAAGGAGACACGGGAGAAGGTAAACTAAGGCCAAGGTCCATGGAAAGCATAGCACCCACAGATACATACTAATCACTTCCACTTCCACTCCCACTGATGTCCATTCATTTGAAGATTATGGAGGATGTCTGAAGCTTGTGCTGATAAATACAGATTTACAGAGCACTAAAGGCACTACTGAGTCACCTCAGTTCTTCATTAATATTTGCTTATTATACATTAATATTTGCCTGTTCTGGAAAGTCTTACTGTAACTTGAACACAGTTGTCATGGGGCATGCTTACATACTTAAAGGTTATAAAAAATAAGTATTGCATCATTTCCAGGCAGATCTCTCTAACTAAATATGGCAGTTAACTTGTTAGTTAATTTCACACTTCCCTCCTTGGTTCAGTTCCCCATCCTCTCAGCACACTCCCAACAACTGTCCAAGTGGCTGAAAGTTTTGTTCAAAATGGATATGTGCTATCAGGTACATCAAGGACACCTCTCCTGAATGTCTCAAAGGAAGATGAACCTGAAAGACTGATAATGCCACAAGGAAGGATGCAAACTATACAATAATTGCTCCCAAACTGGAATAGGCATAAGGTATGGAGCTGCTGTGTATCTGCCAGGCTTTAGATCTGTACATATTTCCAAATTAGGTAACTCCCTGATTAGCAAGAAATGCTGTGTAGCTATTTTAAATTACATGAACTCCTCTAGCTCACCTAGCACAACTGACTGGTTGATAAAAATCTCTAAGACATCTGCAGATAACTAACGAGCTGTCCCCACTTCTCACAGCTATGATTGTTCTTCTGCCTGCATTGGTAACAGACATCAAATAAAACACAGTTAAGGAGACAACATCTGAGTTTTAAAGGGTCTGGATGGTCAGCTCTTCATCAGATGAAAGAGGAACAGTGCTCACTGGAAGTTGAAAGAGATACCTTTGCTTCTTTCTGAGACGCAGACATGCCTGATAACCCAGAAAGCAGAAGCCAGTCCATATGGAGAAATGGAGAATAACTAAAGCACCTCTTTTTAATAGGTATTTATAAGGCACCTGTTTTATGAAATACATAAAGTATATATCCTATATGTACAATTATAAAAGCATCTTATCGTATGGACCATGACTATTCACAGTGCTACAGGTGGACATAAGGTCCCCCAGGATCACACCAGTAACATTCTTAGTACCAAATCCTTGAGCTACATAAGACGACTTTACCTCTTGCAGAGAGGACATTTTCTCATAAAACCCCTTTCAATGACATTTAGTCAAAGTGCTCAACTTCCTAAACACGAGCTTAACTACACCCATTAGTGCAAACATCGACCTGAACCTCGACATAAAGCAGCCTCCAAATTACTTTAATGTAACACAGGCATTAGAAATAATGCCTCATCTAAATTCTGAAATGCCTGCTAGTGAGTTTTATGGCAGGAAAACCAGTACCTTAGTGAAGTGAGAAGTGATTTTTAAGTATCATTTGCAAGTAAGAGATTTTAGGAGTTGCGGTAGGTGAGAGACAGCTCCACTTGCCTCCCTGCTATGATTACTACCAGTCTATTGCTTTATGTACGCACAATAGCTCCTGCTCTGCAGCCTAATCCACAACAGATTTGGTTAGTCAGAGCCAAAGAAAACAGCTTTGTCATAAAACCAGCAGAGTTATCTTTGCATTGGCAAAAAATATTTCTGGTCTAGGGATTGAAAAGAGGTTGTCCAGAAAAGACCAAGAGCAATCATTGTGCTGGCTCTACACAGTATTGATTAAGAACTAAGAGCAGATTCTACACATCAAATGTACAAGACAATCAATAGAAGATACCCTATTATAAAAATTCAGTGCTTGCTTTGTTACTTTTCATATGTCTAATAGTAGAAAGATGGTTATATACATTTGTTAATGGGAATGAAGTCCTTAATTATTGAAGAAAGAAGTGATAGGGCATGCATATTTAGAAACTAGGGAATATCAATTCTGTTGCCAAAAATTTCCTTGAACTACTATTAGAAGTTATAAATTCAGTAAAAAAAAAATAGTTAAAGTCATATATTTCTCTTAAAAATATGCTATGGGCTCTGATAAACTGCATCTCAATAAGTTCTGGTTAGAAGACTAGAATAGAGGTTAAATAAAAATAATAATAAA
>JANHFX010000416.1:65339-204487 GCA_027560015.1 Chloroceryle amazona | reverse complement strand
AGCCCGGCGGTTGACCTTGGTTCTGAGCGGAGTGAGGGCACGGGAAAGGATCAAAGCAAAAAAAAAAAAAAAAAAAGGAAAAGAAAGTATCTGAAAAAGAAAAGGTATCTCACGGGATGAAATTATTAACATTCTATGTCAACTTTAAGCTAATGGGATTTGCGATGTACTTTCTGAAAAGCTGGTAAATCACCTGGCAGTCCTACACAGGCAGAGAAGCAGCTACCCCCCTCAAACTTTCACAGATTTTCCTACAACCAAAAACCTAAAGCAAGAAGGTCCAAGATCTGGTAAGATTTCAGTTGCTCTTTGGCATGAGAAAACACATCAAGTTTTCCCATTTATATGTGTCTGATTGTAAAGTCTTCAAAAAAATAAAAGAAAATTCAATTAAAAACTAACCTGCGACTTAAATCCTATACTTAGGTGGTTTTAATGAAGTCACTTTGCAATTTGAACCACCACGAGAGTCAGCTACCATCACTTTTATGCATAGGTCCATGGATAGTACAGATAAAGATAGATACATTTAGAAGTTTAATAGATGAAAAGAGCCACTGCTACTGGCAAGCAGTTTATTCCTCTGCAAAATTCAGATTAAATAACTCAGTCTGAACAGAATATTGAGCTCCACTGATTCTGAATGAGGCTACAGGAACAGAAACACAATTTGACATAGCCACATTGCCAATTAAGGATAAAATACAGGGAATATGTCAACGAGCAACAAAGGCAGAGGCATTCAGGCTTTCTGTATGAATCTGGTTCCTTTGGACCCACTTATGAAAACTTTGGAGTTATTCAGGTAAATAAAACTGCAGAAGAGCCCAGAAGTAAAAGTAAATAGAAGAAGAAGGAGGATGAGACATGGGACTTGCTCACAGTTCTTATCAAATTATAGGCACTGTGTGTGAGTGACTAAGTTCTCATTAGGAGAGGCAGTCGCTGAGAGAAACTCTGCTCCTGTGTACCTGAGACAATCCTACTGGAGCTAGCTGTTGTGTTCAGGTAAACTTGGGCTGACAAAGTAGAATTTGAGCTGTCACAGACAATTTCTGGAGCTTGCACGTTGCTAAGAGAGCGAGCAAACAAAATGAAGTAGAAGTAGTCCATAAAAAGGTCTGAAACATGCCATTGAATTCAAAGAAAGGGATGCAGTTTCCACAGCAGGACACCCACTGTGTCGTGTGCATCCGGTGACCTCGTTAAATACTCTGGTACAATAGATCACCTGCTCAAAAGAATACAACAAATGCCCTGAAGTGAGAGGAGACCCTTCGTTATGGCTCGTGCAGCCAGGCGCTGAGATGAACGCTGTCAGGGTTTAGGAAAACACAGGCTCCTAAATGCTGTGGCTGCTGGTGCTCTGGCAGAAATGTCTAATTGGTCAATAGGAGCGCCGGGGGGAGAGCACCACTGAGCCTAATAGGCAGCAAGCACCTGGTTCATGGGTAGAAAAATCAATAGGGGAGCAACTTAGTCTGAAAGCCTGGGACTACAGAGGTGGCCTCCCCATAATGATCTTCCCTGTTGGGATCTGAATGTGGGATATCTTCTCCCGTGGCACAGCAGAGACGGAAGAATCCATTTGTGAGTTGTTATTGAAATACTGGGTTTAGCCCACACCCAGGCTCTTTCCACCGAGGTGATGTTCATTGTTTCCTAGTCTGTGTGTTGGGGCCACCTCAGAAGAGGACTGACTTTTCCAAAGGGCACCTGCCATTTAAGAAGGATTCAGTACAATCTGGGTGGTTTGCAATGTTTAGGAAGGGTGCTGAGAACCTGTGCTGTTTGTCCCCAGAAGAAGTCCTGCTAGGGACTTTGAAATGGATCACACAGCCACACCACCAAGCTTGACCTGAAGCAATGGCTTGTGAAGGTAAAATGGCTCCGTCTGCCAGCGAATTTGCCAGTCACTGCTGATAGAAATGGGGTTTGTGATGTACATACTGATCCACAGGGAGCTGGACTCAGACCAAAGTCATTTCACGCAGGCCACTGCACAGCCAAGAGAAGATCATTTTCAGTCTGTATGACCCGGCCTGGATCAGACCTTGGGATGCAAAACTTTATAGCCTTTTGTACCCGTGTAGCCAATGGCCTACAAAAAAAAATAAACGTACAGCCATTTTACACACATCAATATGTACTTTTGTACGCACAGAGAAGTGGTAAGAAAATTCAGAGGTCATCAATGACAGGGATATCAAGATGCAATTCAGAGGTACTTTTCTTCTGGTCTATGAATATGCAAAAATCTTGATAGGTACAAATGATCCCTGGCCAGCTCTATTTATGTGAGGAATGTACCAGAACATTGGGCAAGAGATGTTTTGATCTATGTTAATAAACTTAGACCTCCCAACATGCAGCTCAGATGACAGAAAAATGACTGTACAACTAGAAAGTGACAGTTTTTTCATTTCAAGAACAATTTTCCAGCTCATTCTTAATTAGGCTGTATGGAACAGAGTGTTTTTTGTTGCCTGCTTGAGATCCGCTTCTTGTTCCATATTCATTTGTGAAGTAATTTGTAAGCTTAAAAAAACCTACCAGATGAGTTTTGAGACTGATCTCCATCTAGGAGACACCAAGAAAATGGAAGTTCAAAGGGCAGTGCATTCTTCAGGGACCAGAAGCAGGAAAGGGGGATCTAGGATGCAGCCACAGTTACTAAAGAGGACTTGATTGTGTTATAGCGACCGATTGTCTCACAGTTATTGTAGTGGAATTTCCTATATCCCTGTCTTTCACTTGAACCCCAGACCCAAAGCTCGCATCGATAGCTGTTACCAAAGAGACTGCATTTCCTTCATGCTGACCTTGACAAAACAAACTTCCCAGAACTGTTCAGAACACTTTGAAACCGCCAGGTCTTTCTGCTCTTTCTTCAGCTGCATCCTCCCACTCTGTACCCAAGGAGGGACTTTCCCTCTTGCAGTGCTTCTTGGATCAGCAGTGATACTCATCCTGGATTGGTTCTGCCTTTCCACTGCCTGTCTCTCTTTCTCTCAAGGGTAGCTGAGGAACTGGTCATTAGAGGGATATTCGCAAACATCTTAGAATGAAGTCTACATAGAACTGCTGAATAATTGAAAGGAAACAGGAAAAAAACAATAAATAGGAAAGAATTCAAAGGCTGGGAGCATGGGAATCGGTTTCTTCCATGTTGTGACTTAATATTCCATCTCTGTTCAGGCAAAATCCTTTCCATTTTGGGGAATGTGATGCACGGTACTTTTAACCTGGTGATGCAGGGTGGGGATTATGGGAATGTGAGGTACATGAGCCCAGCTGAGTGTCCTCTGTTAGCTGAAGTGTCACGAGAGACCTGACAGAGACTTCCTGCAGTGGGTTAGACAAGGCCAGGGGACTAAGGATAGAAATCTGTGGAAAACAAGGCTCTTTTAGTTCCACTGCTTGTAAGACAACTTGTTTTACTTCTGTTATTAATTAATAATTCACTCACCGCCAGCTACAGCCTCTGCTCCAACCCACCTGCACAGTATGGATGCCTTTTTGCGTAGCCGTGGCCGCTACCGCTGCCCATTCACAATGGTTTTGAGACACTGGATTATGAATACAGATAGGAAACCGGTGAGAAGAAAATGCATCTTCCTTGTGCATTCAGGTAATTCATGAAATGAGACTGGGCAACCTATTTCTGTGGCCTGTAATACTCCAGTTAATTGGACAACTGCTGTGCCAGAAAACCTTTTCCCCACCTCCAGCAAGTAAAATTTATACTAGTGGTTGGTAACAAGAACATCTTGATAAAATGGCTGAATTTATTTTATACCTGTAAATGAAAAGAGCTCTTAACAAAGGGGGGTAACTGATATGCTCGGTAAATCAAGGATAAAAGGACACAGGCTCTATTGAAGATTTTTTCCCCTCGTCTTTTCTTTTTAAACCTTTTGATGAGGTGCCCTGTTGCTCTGAGATGAGCTTCCACTGAAGTACTTTTGGAATTATCTCAAAGAGAAACGGATCATTTAAATGAGTTAAAGCCCCCAAAACAGATCCACTATCTCCAACCTTAGCTTCATTTTTTTTACATTAAGAATTTTGTGAAATTTATAAAATAACTTTACTACTGAACCAGGGGCTTATAGGACAAAGAAGTCTCATTCATTTTTTCCTTCTTCCTTCTGAAGTGGTGAAGAATGATACACTTATAATAAAGATGAAAGCAAATATGTAGAAGAGAGAGAATATTCTGATAAATTTGTATTTATCAACCTTGAGTGTTTAGAAAACACCTACAGGCAATGATTCTTCAAATTCTTCTGGATCTACCTGGGATTTTGGTCCTTCAGGGAAAATTCAATTGAGGATAAGATAAGGTGCTCCTTTCTATTTACTTTTTGTTTTTCTTTTACACAACAGACAGAATTTTAAAGGTGTAGGACAGGAGTGCAGGCTTCAATTTTTATTTTTTTTTTAATGTAGAGGGAAAGGTTGTTTTTTCTCTCCTGCATGTTTTCTTCAGGGAACAAGAGATACTGTATGCGCCAGAAGGAAGCCAGTCATGGCTGGAATACTCAACAGACTGGACCTGCAAGCTCCTTATGACTTCTAAAGGTAATGGCAAAATTATGGTCCTCCTCATTTCCATGGGAGGGTAAATTGGTCATTTTCCGTACTAAGCAGGCATGGGGCAGACTAAGACTGACCTGAGCCTCTGTGTGAGTGTTTGTGCTGATTGAGACATTATCCATTACGAAGTTTGTTATACATTTGCTATGCTTTTGAGTAGGTTTATTGCACTATTATATACATTTATTTTTACTAAGTGCTCGAGCTATTGTTTGTTGTGTGTTACAGGGACTGATTGTTACTCTGATGTGCAGGCACGTACAGCAAAACCTTGGAAGCAATTTGTACCCCCGTGGCAGAGAAAGCATCATGATGAGAAAACTCTGGCATGCTAGACAAAATTATGGACTTCTAGACCCACATTAAGCCTGTTTCAGTCCTTAAGTGCCCAGATTCCCACTGAGCTCAGCCAGAGTTATATACACATAAGCACTTCTATAAAGATGTATTTGAAAGGCATTATTTTATTATGTTTTTAAAAGGCAATTTTGATGCAGCGTCAACAGAAGATGCAAATGGCTACAGATGCACAGTACTGCCATCTATCTTGGAAAGTCCTAGGGGATCCAAGTGACATTCCAAAAGCTGAAAAATCTACTAGGAGGTCATCAGTGCTATAGTTTCCATATTTCCCTGTACTGCGATTGGCTTGTGTGGGATCTACCAATATAGTCAAGGAATAGAAAAATGTCAGAATGGATTCTTTCATTTTGGTGATGAAGTGCTAAGCTTTGCTTGCCAGCATGCAGGGTTCAATAAAAGCAGACAGGTCTTCAAAAAATTGCAGCATAAATAGATGAACTCTTTAAAGTAATATAAGTTCTGTCATCTTGATGTGAAATATAGACCTAAGTGCCCGCTGAAGTAAAAGCTGACCGCACATTCCATAGATAAGTGTTAAAGTTTTCTCGGGGTGTCTTGGGCTGAGAAATGTTTTAAGTACACATCTTCTTGCCACAATAGATGGAATGAAAGCATTTGAAGTTAAATCCATTTTTCAAAGGAAGAAAACAAAGCATCCATAAAGAAACAAAGACATATCACAGGATGAGGTCTCAAGGTATCTCCTGGTTTCAGGAAAGTTGCAATTAGCTGTGCAATGGCGAAAGTGAACTTAGTTGTATTTCAATAGCATTTATAATGATTTCAGTGGCTAGAACACTGATAGGTACGTGCAGGGGGTTGGTTTCAAGATTTCCGTGTGAGACAGAAGGTCAGGATTCCTGTGGTCTCTTGTCATATTTAATTCATATCCTCTAGCCCTCTTCACCACATTTATTGAATTACAGGAATAAAATTCAGTGAACCAAAAACAGAAGAAGAGAGGACAGGGTAAATCCTGATTTCTTTTACGTCCCTACTGCACAACTGACTACAGTAGGCTTGCAAGAGAGCATCTCAAAGCAGAATTTGGAAGGAGGGGAGGTACAAGTTAGTATAGCCCCTCTCACCACCCCCACAGCTGCATCCAAGTAAATTATTGCAAGGAACAACTATTTGCATGTGGGAGTAAGGATACAATTTCTCCCAGTCAAGAATCTCCTTCTATACTTTTTAAGGCTAATCTTTGTGTACTCCCTGTGTGGGTTTATCAGATTCCTTCTTGCCACAAATGAGATGGCAGTAGGATGGCTTTTCAAAACCATTCTTTAGAAAGTCATCACTGCCAATTCATCACATAGGTACTAAGAGGTAATCCTCAAACATGGTAAAAAAGCCACTTTGAGGGAAGTGCCCTCCTGGCATGTTTGTAACGATGATTCCCTGCAATCACCTTAATTAAATTGACACAACCTTTATCCTCCCTTCACAAACGAGACACAGTAAGAACAGGGCTTCCAGCAGACCTGCAGTGTGGTCCCTACTGCTGGAGCATATGGGGAGTAGCTCCAGACATGCTCTGTGAGTGGGGGAAAGAGGATTTTGTCCTGTTTTTATTGTCCTGTAGGCTGCCTCTGAGAACTGGGCTGGTTTGGGTATAACTGTGGATCACTAAGATTTCTCAGGTACCTCTTTAGTCAAATCTACCACAGTGCCTGCACTGTTTAGGGACCCATATGGTTAAAATAGTGCAGTCCCCTAGTGTGAGACAGTCATATCAGAGCCTCACACAAATAACCAGTTACCCAAACAACATCTTTACAACAGTGTAATTTGTTTTTAGGCCTAGGTATGTGCAAATCTGGTTGTTGAGTCTGACCCAAAATATACATCAAAAAAAAAAGACATAAAATGTTTTTAAATTCTATCCAAAACCTGCAAGCTCACCAATATTTAGCTTTGGCATTTGAATTTTTGGAAATGTCACAGCTAATAAATAATGTATTATTTTTCTGAGCTACAATGTACATTTTTATTTTAAAACTTGAATCTGCTTAACTTCCAAAAATTAAGTGCTCTGCTCACGTACACACGAACCTATGGGATGGCTGCATTTCCACTTAATACATTTAATAAAGGTGACCAGATGCTTTGTGTTTTTAATGGCTTGTTCTGCATCCCAACAAAATGTCCCTGTTTTGGCTGCGATTGCAGATGATTCATTCTGAAACCCAGCCCAGCTGCTCTGACACAGTCGAGGCAGGGCACAGTTAAAAAACAAGCCATCTGTGCAAAAGAAGTGGGCTGGAGGAGTGCTTTGTCAGGAAGAGACTGTCATTTCTTGGTCATCACTCTGTTTTCTAGGCATCTAGTAACTCAAAAGTCTTACGGGTCCAACCTCTCTGCCTTTGCAGTTAAATGCTGCAGTTACATCCCATCTCCCACCATATTCTCTTCCTTCCCCCCTTACTTAGGAACCCTTCAGCCTGCCCTGCTCCATAAGATTGTGCGTAGATCAAACACTTCTGTAACATGTAAGATGTTGCTCCCGCTTTCATTCTTTCCAATCATATGGCAAAATTCCTGCCCCTGTGGCTGCCTCAGCCAAGCCTCACGCTAGAAAAACCGAGAGGGTTTCATTTATGGCTTTTCTGAACCATTAGCTCTGCCCAGTTCCATATTAGCATCACTCTATTGTCAGCACTGCCAGGAGAGACACCCCGCATTCCTGAACGGTTGAGCCGCTCGCTCGCGGGCTACCCGGATTCAAGGGCAATTCTACCCGCCGGCAAAGCTCCCCGTTGCCTCAGCAAAAGGCAGGCAGGCATGTCTGAAGGCAAAGCCCGGTCTTGAGAGCGTCACTGAGCTAAGTCACTTCAAGCCTTGAGAGGCTTCTGGCCCCACAGCATCTTTCAGGTGACCTGCAGGTGAAGCGGTGCTGCCACCCTGTCCGTGCCCAGACGATGGAGCAGCATCCAGCGAGAGCAGCTCGGCAGGACACCGCTGCTCCGGGGTAGGAAGTAAAGGTTCCTGTCAAGTTTTCTTTACAGCCTATGCTCTCTAGCATTTGAAAGAACCATTGCAACTCGAGTTTTCTGGCATGCATACGAATGACAAATATGCTTCAGAGGCAATAAATTAGCAATTTCAAGGCTTTACTTCTCCTCATGGACTAATTGCCAGAGATTATAGTATATTATGAGAGAGCAATGATACTAATGCCTAAATATGCTTCAGTGATTATAGAGCTATCCTCAATAACCAAGCTGTTTAAATGTCAATGCAAGAAAGCTATTTATTATGAGATTAAATATTATTTTGAATCAATGCAACAGGAACTTCCCAGGCATCGTGTCTGCAGTAACACTGTCTTGGAACAACATATATTGGACAAACTATGGGGTTTTTTTTTAAATGTGTACAGTAAAGGGACCCAAAATATTTCTGTGCTGCAAACTTGAACAGCATTCCTGATAAGAAAGAGGATCTTGGTATCTTTTTAGTTTGCATTTCTTACTGACATTCTGCTGCCTTCATTCTTTCATCCACTTCACATTAGTATTTGTTTATCACCACTGTATAGGGAAGATAAATTCTGGCTTCCTGTTAGTGTGGGTGAGTGGAGAATCAAACCTCAAAGCTCTTTTCTTTTCTATTTTTTTTAATATCTCTAAGTACTAATGTCTTGCACAGATGCTTTTCTCAGTCTTACCCCTCACACCCAAATAAATCTGTTTGTATCCCTGGACATTAGAGAGAGGCTCCAAGTTGCAGGTTCAGCTGTTGACAAGAAGCAGAGAACAAAAGGGTCCTCAAGCCATAACTCCAGCTCCACAGTTCTGGAGATGACAGTTGGTGATCACAAGCTCAGGTGTGGATTTAGAAGGCAGGGAGGCTAAGAAAGCTTTAGCATCTCACTAATCTCATACAAGACTCCTACACCATGGATCTTGTCAGGCAGCTGTGCAGCCTTCCCCTATAGCTGACAGCAGGACAGGACCCTACAGGATACCACAACTTTTTTTTCTAGAGAACCCCAAACACTGCAGTGGGTGCTGATGGTAGGACAGATTCAACATGCCATTCCCTTTTCGCTGTTTCTAAAGCTACGTGGTATGATGTCCACCATGTTCCATAAATGCAAATCCAAAGAGCTACCTCATGGTCAAAGATCACGTCTCATGTACTTGAAGATATTTATTCACCTCATTTTGAAGTTGTAACTTAACAGAGGGTAAAACTCATCTAGGAGGCAGCACGTTTGAGTTGGCTGCTAAATGTCAGTGGAAGTTCTAAAAATATTGGGAATGTTTTTGAATCTGAAGCTTGTTTTCCAGTAAACTTCGTAATTCTGTCTACTAATTGCCATGATAGTGTAGAAAACACATAGATAGGCCTGTGGGGACAGATCATATAAAATTAAGGACGCAAATTAAGGACAACTGCTAATGAAGTTGTGGAATTCTGTCTTGAAAATAATTATTTCTCTTTAGGAAGTATTGTTTCTTAAATATAGCCTGCAGATGTCTTCCTTGGTGAGCTCCTGAAGTGAAGAGGTGCTTTGTATCTGGAGGACTAGGAAACTTACTAGCAAGAACCTCACCCTGCCCAGTTTTAGCAGGACTGGACACCTGGATCCATGCCCTCCCTAATACTTTCTGTTGCAACCTTGGCAATGATTAATTCTGATTTTTTGCTGTTTCATCTTGACCAATTTCTTCAGCCATTTTATATCTCATCTATCAAACATAATGCTTGTTTACCTCAGAATGTCTGAAGCTCTTTCTGATGCTCAGGTAAAAGACACCTGCCATATATGCTCAGAAAAGATGTGAATTGCTCTATCATTTGTAGCATTTTAAAAGATCTTTATCTATTAAAATCACAGTGTGACTGACAAGGAACACGCTGAAAGGCCATGAGAATTCTTTTTCTGTTCTTCCAGGCAGATAATAATCTGACATCTTTTTTTGTTACGTCTTCTTAGAATTTACGATGGGAAACCATGTCTTTATCCTTATAACAGTAATAAACGTACGATACTGATGTTAAGTAAATACCCAGAGGTAATAAGTTGACACTGCTTAAAGGAGAATTATGTGGACTCATAACGGAATGGGGAAAAATTACCTGCACTTGGCCACTTTTATGCAAATATTATCTGAAAACAGATTAAAATCCTCTTTTGTTTTTTTGCAGATACGTTATGAAACGTCCCGTTATTCCCAGCTCTCACTCACCATGAATCCCGGTGCGCACGTACACTTCCCTGTGATGCTGTCACAATCGGCACCGTTGTGGCAAGGGCAGGTCAGCTCGCAGCCTTCGCCGTAGGATCCAGGGGGACAGGTTTCATTGCAGTAGAGTCCAGCCCAGCCAGCTTTGCAGCTACATTCCCCAGACAACGGGTGGCAACTAATGGAGGCAGACAGACATTCATGAGATCTGGTCATGAAAGAAAAATACAGTCTGGAACCAGCAGTAGAACATCTTACATGTAATGCCTGCAAGAGTCACTCTAAGAGCAGAACAAACCTGAGAAGGGATGGTGAATGTAAGCAGCCACATAACTTAAGAAATGAAGAGGGAATATGGTGCTAAACACCAGCCTGGCAACCACTTCCAACATCTGGGAACTGCCACGGCACTGGGAATTTTACACCTTTGGAGTTTCTGCTTTTCCATTGTCAAATCAGTCTGTCTGTGCCTTGGATCACTGACATTAATCACATCACAATTAATCCATGCTGTCATATGACATATATGTGCCATACTGTTTGGCTGCAATACAGTCAGCTATAAGCTGTTCAGTGTTAGGAGGAATTCCAGTGGCTCAAGGAAAGCAATTAAGAGAGTTGCAAAGAGAAACCTGAGTCCTGTGGCCCAATATCCTACCCTATCCTAATTTGTGCTTTAGAAGTGAGTGCCACATCAGCAGAAATTTTCAGTAGAGAGAGGTAGAAAGGAAAGTGTTTTGGAAAGGAAAAAACTCCTTGTAGAAATAGTTCAGCCATAGTGAACAGAGCTAATCATTGCCTGCAGCCTGGGGATTTATTTGGGGCAGAAGTCAACAGGAGCCCTGGGACTAACTCTCAGCTGTGCAGGGAAATGAGTCAAGTTCCTGTATGCCGAATAATGAGCATTGCTGCCCAGTGTTAATCCTCTGGCTTTCCTTTCTAGTCAGACAATTCTCACAGAGAAAGTAGAAAGGGGAATCAAGCCCAAAAGACAGGATGATGTCTGGTTCTTCTGCATCTGGTAGGTGGAAGACTTACCCCCTTTCTTCCTCCTGCTGTGAAACAGTTTGTCTTTATTCACCATTTTCTCTTCTATGAACAGAAAGAGCATCTCCTTGGTTTTCTTAGGGCACTAACTTTGCACAGCAGGAGAACCACACTGAGGCTGTGGGCTAGGAAAGGAGGGGAAGGCTGGAGGTGTGCTAAGTCCTGCTTTGCAGAGGTGGAGCTTTCTGAGGAATGGGGAGAGCACGGGGGGATGTCTGGGGAAATGACATGGTCAAAAGAGAGACAGGGATGGAGAGGGAATCTGATTTTCGGCTAAGGACCCAACATTGGCTCAGGTCAGCTGGGAGTGTAAGGCTTGACCTGAGAGCTCAGTATGTTCTGGGAGCCTCTGACCATGAGATTGTACCAGAACAGCACTGTCCAACCCGCAGTGAGAAGGATGACAAATAATATCGCTACAAATCAGATTTTCTTTATTGTTCTCAGAACAACAAAGAATGGAGTTCTGCAAGGTGGCACCTCTCTGTGGACCTGTCTCCTGTTTTTTTGCCTCATAGAAACTATTTATTTCCCTTTACAGTTATTTATTGCCAGAGTTTAATATTGCAGACATGACTGAATGGGTTTCTTTACACCTATAAAATTAATATCGTATATGTTAATTTTCAAGGTAACCTCATAAAACGTAATTTCCAAGTATGTTTCTGGCAATTATGGGTAGGAGAGGTTAGTCATATACTGTTGTGACTAAGAATGATCAAATTTCTTGAGTGTCGTATGTGTCGTCATAAATAGTGTTTTACAGACTAATTAAAACAATTCATCAGCTTAACAAACTACCATCCATGAAATTCTTCTGACAAAGCAGTCCCTGAAATTATGGCTGTTCACAAAGCACCTCTTAACATTCAGATGAAAATCATAAAAGCTCATTTTTTCCCCCTCTGTGTCTATTAATCATTACCTAATAGGAGCAGAAAGCTAAACAGTAAAGAAATATTTTAAAGGGGATTTTTTATTTCTCTGTTTTCACTACAACTGCACATATCATACGGTTCCATGAGAACTGCATCTGTTGGCTAAATTAAATCTTTCAAAGGTAATATATGATCATGGCAGTTTAAATCAGTTTGTGACAATTCAATTGAAAACACTATCGTCAGTAAGAATTTCTACTCAAAGGTTGGCTCCTTCATCAAAATGGACAGCTTTTTTGCATAGGATGCAAGCTATATGTTAAAAATCATCTCAACACGCACTGAAGTAAGAAGGAAAAACCAAACAGGCTTTGCAGAGAAGTCTGCAGGAAGCAGGGGGCTTGGACTCCAAAGCAAGGTCCAGTAGAAGGTCGAGACCATGTTCTGCCTCGTTATGCCTTGTCCAGGTAGCATCTGTTGGTGAATAGATGTACAGCAGGGGAAGGGAAACTTCTCCTTCACAGCAGCAGAATAAATCTTCCCAAAGCTTTTGGCAAGCCAAACACTGACACACACCATAGTGTTATGGTAGGACCTCAAACCTACATAGCTAGGTCTGAAATGAGGCTGCAGCCTGTGTCTGGCCAGGGAATGCAGGAGACTTGTCTCAGACACAGAGACTACAATGTCCTGAATCCAAACCACTTGTTTGACAACCAAGGTGCCCTACTGCAGTGTTAATTTGAAGATGCTTAAGCAAACATTTTGCCTTACAGCATGAGTGAGGCGCTTCTCCATGCTACCAATAAACTGAAACTCAAACAATTCCCCTGGAGAAAAATCACCGAATGGGCGGGTAAAGAGAATGTGAGGCCTCCAAAAGGATTCCAGAAGGCAAACCAACATCTGCTTTCCAACCACTTGCTGTGAGCAGGAAGGGAACCTTACACACTTGAAAAGAGTTTGGCAGTGTTGTACATTAGTATTTCGCATTGAATCTTAGTAACTTTTATTTCTTCCAACCTCTCGCATAACAGGAAGGAACAGTGTAGAAAACCTAGAGTCAATGCAGCAGCCAAGTGTTCTTCTGGCTCTGGGCCACGCAGAGGTGGAAACTGGAAGCTGTCCACATGTGCACCCCATGGCAGAAGGAAATTGTTCCATGGCTCTTGCCACAGTTTGGAAGGTACTGTACAGTCCTTGGCTTTTAAACTATATTTACAGCAATAAAAGATTTATTCTTTTTAAAATTTACTAGCTGAACTGAAAAACTGAAGGTCATTTTTGACCTTTAATTTTTTTTTAAGCATCAAATTGCCCTTTGCATGTCTCTGACCTAGGAAAGACATTACTAAAGGCACGTTGCTCCATATGCTGGTTCCACTCCACTGTTTGAGAAGGGTGGGTGGCTGAGACTATTCCAGCTATTCCTTTCCCTCTCTGTTCCTCAGAAGAGCAAGCCAGGATTATGCCTTTCTGACTGACTACTGGAGACTCTCTCAACATGGGCTTTTTGCATAGGGGAATTTTTTACAGGTGCATCCTTTCCTGTGGAAGGACAGTCCAAGTTACCAGTGCATTCTCAATGACCTAGCTCTGGATTCGTTCAAAAGTCCTGTACAAAATGCCTTTCAGAGTGCTTTGAGGCAGAAATGATTGGATGATGTTCTTCAGCCGTTACTGTGCAGGAGGTTAGACTAGATGATCACACTGGTCCCTTCAGACATTAAAATAGATCTATGAAAACAAAAAGCTGATTGTGCATTTCTTAATGCTCCTCCTCAACTTGCTCCTTAAAGCCCCCAGAATTTTCCATTCCAGTCAGCTCTCTAATAAACAGATCCCACAAGTCAAAATGACTGATGGAAATAAGAAGACTTCCCTCACCCTTCTTTCAAGTGTTCTTGTAATTATCCTACATGATTTGGTATGGCAACAAGTAGCCACCAGTTTAAACTGCTTTTGGGGAAAATAGATGGCTGTCAGTAACTGCTTTGGAAGACCACGGTTCCAGTAATGATAAAAATTCAGGAGAGGAATGGGAGGAGGTGAGTGGGAAGAAAAGTATGCTGTATGGGACTGATTAAACAATCAGTAAAAAGGTTTGTTCAGAATATGGAATGCCTTTGGAGAAGGTCATTTTCCATCATCTCTGACACTCCTTGGCTCAGAAATTGACAGCACTCTGAGGAGCTCATTGAGAAGTGGAAAGTTGAAATACCATGGATGAATAAAAGAACATTTACAGATGTACACTTTGCTGATAGCTCTTTGTTCCATAACAGCAGTGATAAGATGTAGGAAAAAGGGAGATTTTATCAATGGAGAGACTAGACTCATTTATTAAGGAAACAGAGATACCATCTTAGCAGAGGATGCTGAAAGCAAATCTGACGGAGCAGCGATGGGAGGGAAGGCATAAAATATATCCATCAGACAGCAAGCAGGCACAGGTCAGGTACACGGTGTGTTAGGAATGACCACATGCCCAGAAAAGGGCTGGGAGAGGATTCGATTCTCTGCCTTTCTAATCTCTCTCAAACTTGAGACCTCATCTTTCATCACAGCTGGATGGTGCCAGTCTGCTCCTTCAGGAAAGATCTTCCGGCAAGCCCCCAGAGAACCTCCCAGGTTCTTTGAGTAACCTAGGAGGAACTCCTTCACCCTCAAACACACAGTCTTCTCCCAGTCAAAAGACTCTTAATGAACTGAGCACTTAGCTGAGAAACAGCAGCCGAGCTCAGCCTTGCCTGTGGCCTGCAGTCCTTCCACTCTTTTTAGACCTTCATGGGAAAATGGGCGCACAAACTGGTTTCTGCAGGCTAGGAGGGGGGTGAGGACACTGTGTCAGCTGCTGTCCAAGAGCATATTCTCACCCTCCAGTACACACAGAGAACAGCTTTCACCGAGGAGCAGTTTACCTTGTATTTACTGCAGGTTTAAGTTGTGCACGCTGGCAGGTCCTGCAGAGTAGTGTGACACGCAGGAATTTATACCTTAGCTCATGCTGCAGTAACTCTCGAGACATCCCCTGTCCCCGGTACAACACAACATTAACCTTTTGTCTGTAATGCTCAGCTCATGCCTTAGGGACGTATTTTTTTCACAATGATTTTACGATGCACAAAGTAATCAGCAGTGATAGAAGCCTGTTGTACAGTTACCTTTGAGGTGTCAAACACTTCGGATCCGTGCTGTCAAACCCCAGCGAGGTAGAGGTACCTTTCTGTAGAGGACTTGTATCATCAGAATTACAAGGCTTTTAAATAATCCACGGTGAGCTCTGACTTTCAGTTAAGCAAAATCTCACCGCTCACAGTTGAACTCAAATTCACAAGAAAGATCACCTCTCTCTTTCCAAGACTGAGACAAATAGCACCTATCTCAAGCTCACAAACAGATTTGCCTGTAGTGTGTGTGTGTGTGTGTGTGCACAAATGAGGTGGCATTGCTTGCATACCTAATTGAGGAGAGCGTTTCTATTTTAGCAAGCTGCAACATTGCAAGGTAGGTTTGTCATCATCAGCAAGACAGTCAGGTCCCTACCTGTCTGGTTTAAAATTGAAGAATGTCCGTATCAAGGGCATATTTGCTTGGGCATCAATTATCCCCACCTCCCTCAGAAGCCTACACGATCCTGAGTTGGCTATGAACACTCCACAGACCAAGAGGGAAATCAGGTGGGAGCTGAGGGGGTCAGCATCTTGCAGGCAGGGCAGGGAACTGTGGGTGCTCTGGTCCCTCAGCCTATCTCAGGCCAGGGTGTTTTTGCTGCCCAGGCTCCCGTTACTGCATGTGAGGGGGTGTGGAACCTCCAATACAATTCCAGGAGTCGGTAAACAAGGCAAGGAGTTACAAAAGGGAACAAATAGGATAAGAGGGAAGACTCTTAAATTGATCTCTGTGCCAGGCTTCAGAAAACTTAGTCAAGCCTACAACAGGAAAGTAAATTCAACCTATCTCATGTTAGGTGCTCAAGCCTGTTTGTGCCTCTAGGGCTTAGTAATGAGAACCTCAAGAATCGGATCCTAAAAAAAGCGAAAGGGAATAAAACATCGAAACCTGACCTTTTAAGTGAGGATTATTCCTTTTTAGGTATACTTCCCTGATATTTATTTTCCTGAATATTTCACACATACACATACTGAATGAAGAGCAAAAATAGGCACACATGAGAAGAGAGGAGATGTCTATTTTGACAATGTCAAATTCGTTACAGTTCCATAGACTGACTTGGGGATATTGATTTCAGTCTATTTATACATCTGCCTCAAGTGTTTTCAACAAGGTAATTTGCCACGAGACATAAACTGAAGCAAATTAGGTTTCATTTTGAAAGTCCCCTTGCTGTCTACGGATTTAACAAGAAAAACCATGTCATAAAGGGAGCCAAAATGATGGATTTGAGAAAGCGTATCTATATTTTTTAAACTTCAGTGGGTTATTTCACATATGGGCCTCATATGATAGTTCTTATGCCTACAAGACTGCAGTTAGAGGCTAAGGCCATATGTTAGCTTGTTGCAGAGTTTAGCAGAACTAGTGAAATAGTTAACAGATACATGCTTATCAGGGGGCTGGACTGAGGCTTATGGTTCCAAACTGGAGGTCACCTAGACCAAAGGATGCAATCCAGAGAAACTCTCTGTATTCTTAACTAAAACTACAGAGAAAAAGGAAGTAGGTGTAGCTAATTGATTTTTTTTTTTTCCCCCAGTGTTTTTATTTAACCAGTTCCTTCACCAGTATATAAATAGGATGTACATACCTGAGAGTGTTGGTAATATTGCAAGGACATCTCTTGTTGCATTTGAGGCCATAAAACCCTTCTGGACACATTCTTTCTTGGCAATAAATTCCTTTAAATCCAGGGTCACACATACAGGCTCCATTTACGTGGTAACACTTTGCACCATTTTGGCAGTCACATCTTTGGGTGCACTGGAAGCCGTACGTCCCGATAGGACACTCTTCTTGACACCTGCAGTGAAGATGCGAGACAGGATCCGATCAAATGCTACAGTTGTCTACTCTGCTTATGACTTCTACACGAGAATGTTTTTGTTAATGAATTAAGTACAAAATCGTTGCTCATTTATTTAAGTAATATACTGTGAACTAATGATATCACTGGAGTGATGCGATATCTCAGGCATGTAAATTGCCGTTAACTGAAAGTGCATTAATCTCTGTCCAATTAGAACCTGCAAAATTCACGTGAGTTAATATTACCTTAGTTAACAAAGTACACTCTCGATTCTTGGACCTTGACCATTTCATTCATCACCCATAAGAAATTGCTATAGAAAATAATAGTTTATAAAAAAATCTCATCTGTTTACTTCTGCTTTATTACCGAAGGATTGTGCCCCTTCTTTAAAAGCATATGGCCCTCTCCTGATAGTGAGGATTGAATGAGAATATGGTCTGTTAAGCAACATTGAGTAAAGTGTTCTCCAGCAACGGACAGTTTTCCTTTCCCTCTACGCTGTCATTGCACCAGCTTTATACCAACATACTCCTTTGTCTTTTGTGTGTGTTCTGAGTAACTACAGCTCAGATTTGCTTTTCATCTCTTACTCCAGGGATGCTCAGCAGTACAGAATCTCAAGACAAATCACTTTCACGCTCCTTAGTGTAGTATCCTCTTCAAAATTGCCAACATTTTTAATATTTGATACAAATGAAAGTGGAACCTGCAAACACTACACACAGATTGGTTTAAATTGCACCTTCCATGCACTCTTTAAAATATTTCCCTACTGGATACATTATGAAATCTGCCAAAAAGTCTGTTTCATTGTCCTACACAACCAGTTTAAGTGTTCATAATATTTCCTACTTTGATAAGCTCAACTAAGGTCCTGAAGACAGCAATTGATTCTGTGCTTGACATAATTCAGTGGTTTCAAAATTCTGCAATAAGTCAGTACTACAGTTTACATGATCCACCGTGAAATACAGATAGACCTTTTCAGTTAATAAAAAAAGAAAAAAGAAGCCCAGAAAAGCCCAATTCCCTTATCGCATGGATGCCAGATATTGGAAATTGCCTATCAGCATTAATTTAATCCTGAACATTGATTAAAGTGTATACTGTAAACTCAGAGGATAGAGGCAATTGTTAAATGTTTTTCTGCAGGTCATTTCACAGCTGGCAGGTGAGAGTTAATATAATGATCAGTAATAAAAGATTAATGTGTGATGCAAGCCAGGCAAAACTGCAATGAACACGGCCAGTGTAGAAAAGCATTGCTTTTGCAGCTTCAGATAGTCATGTCTTACTAGAAAATAAACGAACAAAGCAAGGCCTAGATAGTGATTTATTAGCAGCAAGCATCAGGGCCATTACTAGTTAGCCAATCCACCTTCAGGAGTTTGCATGAGACCCAAAGAGAGAGGAGCATGTGATAAAGAGGAAGGGAAAGAGCCCAGAGGATGACTGGTGGCACTGGCTGCTAGCCCTGCTGCTCTCAGGGTAGCTCAGCTGCAAAGGAAATAACCAGCAATGATGGGTAACATTAGGACTGAAACACTTAAAGCAAATGAAATGCAATGAAGAACGTGTTAAGATGCCTTATGTCCCCAGTGCTGTACACAGCTCTACTGGTTAGCAGGAGAGCACTGTACTCAACGAGATGAATACTTAGTCAATACTGCACTATATCATTCTATATTTATGGAAGATGAAGCATTACCTAGCAGGGAGAAAAGCATCTGGAAATGAAATATTGACGACCTAATCCATTTACATAATTAGCCTTTTTCTACTAACAATTTAACCAACTTATTTATTTGGAGATCAAGCAGCTACCGCTAATGAATTTTATACAAAGAATACTAATAATGACTCCTCTGGAACATAAGAATAATCACAGCAGGAATTAGCTTTCTACTTAAACATCTTTCCTTTGCAACATATCAATCTAATGTGTCCATAGCACCATTAACAACCAGATACATTGTTCAATTAAATTACAAAATGAGCTGCTAAGCCCTAGTTATGTTCCTTGTTTAATTTACATTGCTTTCTGCCTATCTGGGGAGATTCGTATTATAATATCCACTGAACTTTAATATGTACTATAATTATTTGGGTTGGGATAGGATAATATGGCTGTCACCTGTAGAATTAATGGAAGCAATTTCACAAAATATTAAACATAAGACAGCCTGCTTAACAGATGAACTTAGCACATACACCTACATTTTTTCCAGATGTTATTTTTTTTCGTGGAATAATGCTGTCTATTTTTTTTTTTAGGCTTTTCGGTTTGTTTGTTTTGAAACAGTGATCACATTCAGGTAGCTCAGACAAGTATTAAAAGCCATCCAAAATACACTTAACCCGGAGATTGCCATTCTGTCAGAAAAATATACAGGTAGAGACACAACAACAAGTGAACAAATCCGCTCATCCCGGTGTAACAAATGTGGTATTTATTCTGTTAAGATTCAATCTTTAGGTTTAAGGGCGATATGGAAAACAAAGCTAAAGCCGTATGTTCACTTCTCCTGTCAGCCACTGAATTCGTAGACACCCCATCCTCAGCTTCTCACTGTGCTTCTGCTATTGCTCCTTTCCAGTTTGCAAAACATACATTTCCATGACATATGCAGCCATTTTAGCAGAGCACAAAGTTATTAATAGCGCTTGCCGATTTCCTCGATGTTCAGCACGGCGCCGCTTCCCGGAAAACAGGTAGGGAACAGAAGCGTGGCAATTACACTTACAGAGACCTTTATGACCATTTCATCTCCCCAGATATTTATCTAACTGTACGTTATTATCTTCTGCACGAGACGAAGAACGGTGGTATTATATAGTACTTACTGACAATTTTACAGGGGTGATAGTAGATAAAGTGTGTTTACATTTTTATTGTTGATATTCACAGTATCTGTTGTTATGAAGATTTTTTTTTTGCCACGCCGTGTACAATTTTAAAGGGAACATTATTTTGTTGTGCAGCAGCGTTCTCCTGCTAGGTTTGCAATTATCCTCTAACGCTGCGACAGTTGCATGAGATCCAGAAAGTAAAATAGACTTTAAGCTAAAACGGTGCTGACTAATCTGTCCCATTGTCATGCTGTATGAACACATAACTAAGGAAAGCAATTTAGACTTTTTAAAGACCTTGTGCCTGCTCCTGCCTTCACTGAAATCAATGGGCAATCTACCACTAGCTAACTGGAGTTAAGAGCAAGGTCCTTATCTTGCATGACTGTTCAGATCAAACCATTACGGACCACGTGCTGTCCTAGACCAGGGAGAGGCAGAATGCCAATTGAATATAATGGGCCTCGAGTTTCACTTCCCTTACTGGAGGCTGATTAAAGGCTGATAGATAAATATGTTTTAACCTTCTGAGAACCCATTTGAAAGGTGGGAATTTCTAGGCTAATACAGTTTTTCCCTGCTGCTAGAAAAGCTTTCTGAACTGCCCATTTACCTAACTTTCTCCTGCTTTCATTCATCCTTCCACATGCCTGCATTTCTACTCTTCTCCTCTCCCTTCAGTGTCTTTGACCTCCCTACTCCTGGATGGGGCAGGTGAGCCATTCCTAATGGTGGGAGCTTGGGTGCAGGTCCACAATGTGACCTTCCCTCAGCTTCCTTCCCACCTCTTCCAGCTGATCATGCACTATTTTCCCCCTCCCCGCTTCTTTCTTCCCAAGCAACATCTCTCTTCAGAGTCCCAATCTCTCTCACTTTTCTCCCAGTACCAACCTGAAGAGCCCACATTCCCTTTCCTCAAGGACAACTTTTGTGAACTCCTGTCAGGACTGTCCTGTAGTGCCTCCTCTTCCTGAGCTGCCTTCTTCAGCCCCTCTCTAAGGGCAGTAAGCAGTAAAACCCTCTGCTTTTGGCAGCAGGTAGAACTAGGTCTTCTGCTTTCTACTTGCCACCTCCTTTCCTCCTGCCCAACGCTGCTTTCTCTGCTCTTTTTGCTGGAGTACGTTAAGTGCTCCTGTTCAGCAACTCCATCACTGCTCTCTGCCTGTAGCAGAGCCAGGTCTTCTGCTGCATGTCCTCCCTTGCGGCCAGGGGCTATATTGGCAGCTGAGCAGAGAAGCTGTCTGAGCTGCAAGATGCTGTCTGGGAGCTGCCAACAGCTCTAACACTATTGATTCACCTCCAGCCAGAAATCAATCTAGGTCTGCAACAACCAAACAAGGAGACCTAGGGACAGGGAGGCTCTGTCAGCCTTCCTGAGAGTGGCCAGAACTGAGAATGGTTTGAAATGAAGTTTGGTCACCAGTAGAAGTGTCCAAGCTGCAGAGTTGCTTCCATTAGTGAAATGGTCTCCAAAAGGAGAGAAAGGAGCAGCTCTGGTTAGCAACAGTAACTGTATGGTACCCTGTGGCTGAAATCACAGTCTCCAGATGGAGGATGAGAGAAGAGAGACACACTGATGTCTTCTCCACTCAATTAATTTGAAATAATTAGTATTCCCACCATATACAACCACATGCAAACCCTGACATCATCTCCAGAGCCCCTTCCAGTTACTGCTGTCAATAAAATGGAAATAAGGAACTTCCACATGTAACGGGAAAGAGCACAGCCTTCTGAACCCTGGCCCAGTGGTGAAGGTCACTCTGTTTGGATGTTATAAGGACCCGTTGATTATAAAATGAAGCCAGAAATAAGAAATTCCAGTGAGCTTTCCTGCATGAAAGTGCAACTGTAGCACACGCCAGTATACCAACACTAGCTTGTTGTATCAAATAAACACCAGGATATAGGAGAAAGGGCTCTAGCATAACACAGACTAGTGAGCAAACCTTGGTGACACTGTCCAACCCTTAGTGAAAACTCTATCTGAAAGCTTCTTTAACTGGAGCTTCCCCACCACCATTATCTGGGCTGGCGGGATCGGCTGGAGGACTAGGCCGACACGCGTCCCAGCCCCACCTTGACTTTGCTGTGCAGTCTTTTTGATGGACCCAAGACACCTTTGTAAACCACTATTATCATCTCCTCTGATCGATTTACGGTTGAGGCTGCTTGTTTATAAATTTTGAGGATTTATCACCTTTTGTTGGTGTCTGAGATGGATCAGTGCTGCGGCAGCTCAGGGGGCTGAAGGAAACATTAAACTGCTGCATTGCTTACTCTTGAGGATATTAATTTGTATAAATATAGTTCATTTACATATCTTGTAAACATGTAATGCTCTCTATTAAATTTATCACTGTAAATATCTAAATTAAATTTAATCCATTAAATTTTAAAAGTTGCATTAAAAAACCCCTGTAAATGGAGAGCATTGCCAATAAAAAGTAATAACATTGCCCTATTTATAATGCTTGAACTGCTTCAGAAGGATGAACCTAATTGGAGCAATGGAAACATAACATCATTTTTCATCGAGCAAGATTGTCCTAGAAGGGATATAAATATCACCAATCCATAGTTGAAAAACTAAAGGCTTTGGGGGTTTGCTCTTTACCTGTCTCCTACGTAGCCAGCTGTACAGATGCATTTTCCAGTCACGGGATCACAGTGTCCTCCGTTGTGGCACGGACAGTCCTGGCTGCAGTTAATTCCAAATGTTCCAGGAGGACAAGGCTGTGCACACACCAGCCCCTGTAAGGTTGCAGAAAAAGCAACATTTCAGTCAATGTTCACAGTGCAATAAATTTCTTTATGCAGCTTGGATTTTTATTGTCCTTCTTGCTGAAACTAGATCTATGTGTAGCAGCGGTATTTTTTGTGTTTCAGATGGGCTAAAGATGGTCTCAAAATTCTACTAGCAGAGTAAATGACTGTCAACCCTACCTCCAGAAGGGATTTTTGTCACCACTGTATGGTCACTGATAATTTTCTTCTTTGGACTTCCCTCGTACGCTGGAGCTGGGGTGGCAGGATATTCACTGCCCCTTGAATAGAGGCAGGAAGGCTTGGGAGAGGGTAAAGACAATCAGAGAAGGCTGCAAATCTCCATATATGCCAGGGGGGTTTTCTGTCAAATGGAGTCTGAAAAGTTGATGGACCTACCCTGGGTAAAGCGTCACAAAGTGAACATCTGGGAAGAGAGGGATTGATGGAAAGGCTGCACTGGGAGGATGAAGTTTGTCTAGTTTTGATAGTCTGTGATGATCTCGCCTGTTTGGACAGCCCCACTTCATCCCACCATGAAGATGAATGAATACAACTCCTGGAGAAGTCCTCTGCTACTCCTCAGATCCTACCTACTTCATTCCCTCTACTCTCATCCAGCACTCACACTCATCCCTTCAGGCAGAGCAGAATGGCATGTGCCAGTGCTTTGTCCAAGCCACGGAGGAGGCAAGAGGGGAACAACAGACTGGGGTAGCTGCAGAACGCCACCGGTGATGACATAGAAGCAATGGGACTCTGCACCAGCAGTGCAGCAGCCTTTTGGCCAAAAGAAGTGATTTTGCAGTGGAGTAGCTGCCTAATCCCTGAACACTCTGGATGCATCATCCCAGATCCTCCCAGCTCATTATCCCCAACGCTGAAGCCATATCTCAGTCCCTGCCCTGCCTCAAACTCCCCATTTTGGTGGCCACCTCCTTCCCCCATTTTATGCTCTATGTTGTGTCTTTGGAGAATTTATCCACCAAACTCAAGTGTTTTTTCCCCAGGTACCACATAATGTCCCCTGTCATGCATCAAGGCCCTACAAGGATTTCCATAGACTTTCTTAGAAGTTTTATGAATGTGTTGGGGATTTTTTTTTTTGTGAGCAAACATAAAACTTGAGGCTGGCATCCAGATGAGTAACTTCAGCCAAAACAAGTCTGGCAGGGTTGTGATCTGAAGATGGGGTCCTATAATGGAAAATGTTTGGCAACAGTAGCAAGTGGTGCTGCTGCCAGTGCCCTGCACAGTGTTCTACAGAGACAAGTGTTTTTCTGTCCCTCTTACTATTTTGTTTTAATCTCTCCAAAGTCTTATTTCCCTAACCAAGCCCCAGGGGCATATATTAGACACAATTTAGATGAAACATAACCCAGGATCATAACGGCTGCTTTCAGTCCTCGGGGTTCTCACTCAACAGTTTGGGAAGTTCAGCAACATCAACAGCCCTGGAGTGGAGAGGCTGCTCTTGAATGTAATCATAAAACAGATACTTCAAGCCTTTCCCGACCAGTGATAGGTGACTCCTGGGCTGTAAAATAGACAGGTTGGCCTCAGTTCAAGAACTTTCAGATCACAGTGTTAAAAAACTGGTGTCTCTGGACTTGGGTAATACACAACACTATATATCTGAAAATGTAAGTATCCATTTATCTTGATAATAAATACTTTCTCTCGTCACGTCTCAAAAGGAACAGGATTTCTATCAACAAATGATGAGAAAGCAATACTCTGTGATGCATCTCCCTGGAGCCAAGAGAATCTTTAGCCATACTTTTTGCATTAATATGTACTAAGGGAATCCAAAACATCCCTCTCTGGAGGTTCAAATGTCAGACCAACGTTTCCTGCTGCTTATACATCTAATCAGTAAAGTTCACCCCATCAGCACCTTTTTTAAGGCCCTGATCTCATCAGCTTCTACTTTTGACATTGCTTGATATATTAGTACCATTTTGTAGTATAGAAAAGATTTTTTTTCTGCTCCATTTTTTCACATCTCCCCTCATGTTTCAAATCCACAACAGAAAGAAAAACAGACAAAAATACCAATTACAGTTGCTTCATAAAGCCAAGAGGCAATGAGAAAAAAAAAAAAAAGTGATTAGCAGAAAGTGTTGCATCAACAAGGCACCATGATGCAGAGACTTGAGAATGGGATCTGGGACCAAACAGGGTGTGCTGCCAGTGACAAATGTTCTGTGTGGTAAGGAAAGATTGCTGCTTTCCTGGGCATGGAGATCTAGTCCTTCAAAAGTGCTTCTGAGAAGCACTGTAAATGCTAAACTTAAATTTTGTCCTTACTTCCTGAGAGTACGTGGAGAATTTAATACTGCAAATGAGAAAGATGTATAGAATTAAACATATAAATTGTTAATGAGGCCCTAAAGCAGCCGCCCGCTAACTCCCAGAGCCACAGACACAAGTGGAAAAAACCCCACATGGCAGCGAAGCCACGTTTTGTGACTAGTTCAATATATGATGATGATGCTGTTAGCCATCATCCCATGGGTGAAAAACCCACGGGACAGTCAAATCTCCCAGGACACAGTTAGTATAACTTGTTGGACTTTGGGAGAGTCTGCACTAGGTGGGAGGACGCAGGAGGAAAGAAATATTACAAGTAATAGAAGAAGCAGGCTTTGAAGAAGGCAGATCCAAGGAAGAACCTAAGAACACTAGAATTTCCTCCTATTCAACTTACTGCCTTCCCCTGTGTATCCCATAGGCAACCAATCCCCTAAGGGAGCTGAGCTGCTGTTAATAAGCCTACCCTAGGAAAAGGATAAAAGTTGCAGCCAATCCAGCATCCAAGTGGATTTGTACTTGTATAAATCCAGGGAGAATTCTCTCCTTCCAACATGATGGTACATTCAATACGTCTGTGCAGTCTCAAGCCTCAAAATCAGCAAGTAAAATTCCCGATGTCAAAGAAAGAGTATCCATGGTGTGAAAGAAAATGAATGCTGTCTAGCAATCTCATATCACTTGCTTGTTTGCAGCCTACTCATGTCTCACTTCCCAAACCATTCCAGCCACCAAGAGTTAAAAATACAGCATGAAGAAAAAAAAAAAAGTTTTTCTCTCTCAGCGCACGGAATTACCAGCTTTTCATTAAAACCCTGGAGAGACCTTTTATACTTAAAATCTCACCACTTACAAGCTGAGTGCTTTTACTTATAATTTCAGTTTCTTTCCCTGGAATACTTGATCTGTCTCTTCAATTTTCAGTTATGCTTGTTTCAAACTTCAATTGTTAACTCTAGGGTTTCTCTGGGGACAGAGCAGCCAACAACACGGTTTTCAGAACAGTCTCTCTGGGCCACTAAAAATGCAGAGAAGAAACTCCAGGATGGAAGGAACAGGGCAGAAGTGGGCCAGCACAGGAGACCATAGCTGCTGTGGAGCCCCACTGTTGTGGTTCTTCTTTAGGGTCTGTGCTGCATCTTAAAAGACCTTGAAAAATTTCCTGCTCTATTCTGATGTTCTTATTAGTGATTTTCTAACTTTGCAAAAAAAAGAAAAAGCTCCTGATAAAACACAGGTACAGCAAAACAACTCGGATCCTGAGAAATGGTGGCACGCGGAAGATAAGGGGAGGTGAAAAAAAATACCCCAAAAGTAATATTTTTATGTTAGTCACTTTATCAATCACCTCTTAGGAGAGTGCCAGAATGGACTGACAGGCACTCAAAAATATGTGAATTGCTTCCTTTATGCTTTAGCTCCAATAGGCTTTAGGAAAAGAAGCTTTTCTTTGTCTCTCCTGACTGCCAGTTGAGGGTAAATTGTCATAATCTTACTTAAATTTCTGAAAAGTTTTGCCTGCTTTGTCATTTGAAATGAGTAACATCATCACCACCTTTGCCATGACTGGCAAAGTTAGAGAGACTCTCACTCTCCTGTTCAAGAGGGATTCCACCAAAAATGATGGGCAGCGATGTTCTTGTCCCCACTCCTGTCTGATGGCCAGCAAGATTCTCCTGGTGGGTACTTTGGAACTAAAAGCAGCTGTGTGATGGAATGGAGGCAGGATCTGCTGTACTCATCTAAAGCAACAGCGAGATGTCTCTTGGCACTTAGGATGTTCAACAGCTTTAAGGTCCACATCAGAAGCCACGGTTCTATGATGATCTGCAGGGTGTTCCATGTATTAAAATAAGAAGTCACAGTACTTGTGTGCATTAAAATCAACAAGATTGCCAAGGGACTAATTGTCAGCTAGAGGAAAAATGCCAGGAAGTCTAGTACAGCTGAACAGTATGTTGGCCTGTGAGACTTGGCAAACCCCAAGAGACTTAATTATTACATTATTGATAAAGTTGAGGACTGTTAAAATGTTTGGCTTTGCTTTCTCGACACAAAGGATTAAAGGTTAGGGCAGTTTGCTCTCTCCAGTGCAATCCCTGATGCAAGCAAATCCATTGCAATCAATGGGAATTATGCCTGCGTAGGGGCAGGACACTGAACTGTCTCTGGGGTCTGTGTACAGTCCGGCTTTAACGACCGCCTGAGCCTGGCTTCTCCCTCTCCCCTGAGGGGGAAACAGGAAAGAGCTTTTGACAATGCTGAGCTGAGCTTTGTGCTTTCCTTCCCATGCTAGGGCAGTGTCTAAGGGTGCAGGGAATATTCCAAGGAACTGTAATCCAGAGACAATTTTTTTGTCTCTTCTGCCACCCAGAAGTGTAATGAGTAGTCACTGCTTCCTTTACTGTTGTTTAACTCTAGGATGGTAGCCATCAGTCGTAGACTGCTGGCCCATCTGTGTAAGTGCTGTGAACGTATAACAAAGGTGGTCCCAGTTTCAGAATTGTTAGAGCCTCGTGACAAAACCCAGCAGATATGCAGCACAAACGCTCAGGGAAAGCATCTCCCCAGAGAGTGAACAATTAACCTCCTGTTCCAACCTCTAAACGAGGGATGAGTATGAACAACTACCCACCATCCACCCAGGAGGACAGGAGCACTCTCCAGTGATGTGGTGGCAGACGCCTCCGTTCTGGCAAGGGCAGCGCAATTCACACTGGGCTCCGTGACTCCCTGGGGGACAGCGCTCTTCACAGCTTCGTGGAGAGAGGAGAAACAAAAGACAAAGAGATCGTTTAGAAGGACTTACAGGAAATGGTAAATGAGGAAAATCTACAACACAGGGCAGCATGGGAGTCCTTGTGGAAATTATGGAACCTCAATAAACCTCAGCTGCCATTACCAATTAACCAGGAATTCTCTTCTTTCTGCTGGGGTTATTTATGTGCTATGGATCGAGTCCTGTAAGGCTGATGCATGTGTGTAATCTTTATGCACCCAACACATTCCACCCATCTCAACGGGGCAAATCTTACCCACTAAACTAGCCCAGGAAAGTAAGAGTTGCAGGATGAAGCCCTCAATGTGAATTAAGTGTTGTGGCAATAAAAGAAGCTGCAAATAGAACAAAAGGATGGGATTAAAATGCTTGAAATTTCTCCAGTCACTACTAAATGTTAACACTCGCAGTCTATAATGGACTGGCAAGAACCTAGCATCATTTATAGGCTATTTAAGCTCGTAGAGCCTCTCTCAGTATTCATGGAGGGCCAATGTAAGTCTAGTCCCTGCAAAAAACACTCTCCTGTATTTGCACATCGGTGCTTTTCAACACTGCTTCCTTCTCTAATCCCAGGTTCTGAAACTACAGGAGGTTCTTCCCCTAACTGGCTGTCCTCAGTCAGTTCATACAACACGTTGGGGGTTGGCTCTGGAAGTACTTACTGCTGAGAACTGACATACTGATGTCAGTGGCACTGCTCTTAATAGTAAGCAGAGTCTTTAGCACTGAGTGCTTCCAGGACTGAGGTCACAAGTCTGCGAGGAAATGAGGTACTAAATAAAATATTCAAGAGGTGTATCACTTATTTAAGAGGTTTAATATTGTCTTTATTTTTTTTACCTTCCCCCTTGTGCAGGTCAACAAATAATATTAGACTGCAGAAGTATTAAGTCAATTGTAATAGTTCTCCAACCAAATTCAGCGACTAAATTCTCTTTTCCCCTTAAATAATTTTGAAAAACATAATTACTTCTGAAACTACTGAAAGATCTCTAATGAGAACTGATGCTACACTGTGGGCAATTTTAAACAAGTAACTATTGCTTGCTGTCCTGAAATTAATATGCAGACTTTGTGAATCCTACTGGTAAACTTTCAGTGTAGTGGATGGGGATTTAGCTACATGATTCTCGTTAAAGTTAATAGGAGTCACACCGCTAAATCCCTGCTCACTATGCTTAAAGTTTAGCCCCTAGATAGCAAGCTGATATAGTTAACTGTAATGCTTCCACAGTTAGATTTAAACTCAAATAAAAGGGGGATGCTAAGTCCCATTTGATACTGCACTGGACCGCTAATGAGTAGAATGTCCAATCGCTTATGAAAACTCAACTGTAATTTGGATTGTGTTCATACACTGAGGTTAGGAACAAGTACAGTTGTTCAAGGTGGACAATATAATGGATTTTAAGTTCTTTAGCACTAAAATTTATTTTATTATGCAGACAGGTATAACCAGCAGCAAGAGAAAGAGACTTCCTTTATTTAGCCTCTTTGAAATTCTGTTACCTGATTCTACAAAGGCAAGTGTACGACACATAGATTGTCACAGAGCGGTCAAAGCAAGGCTGTTAAATGCTGTGGAGTAAAATACACCTGTCATTGAACTTACAACACCCCGGTGTATCCAGGAGCACAGTGACATTCTCCAGTTTTATGGTCGCAGGTAGCTCCGTTGTGACATTGGCACTGGAACTGGCAGCCCTTGCCGTAGCTCCCCGGGTCACAGAGCTCTTCGCAGCGCCATCCTTGGTACCCGTCCGCGCAGACGCAGGCCCCCGTGATGGGGTTGCAGAGAGCTTCGTTCTGACACTGGCAGCGGTTGCTGCAGTGGGGTCCCCAGTGCTCGCTGTCGCAACCTGGAAAACACAAGAGTCGTTTCCTGAGATGATTAGGAAAGGGCATGGCAAGCATCTTGTCTCGGCCTCCTCCTCCTCGGCTGGCAAGGAGGCAGAGGCACTGGTAATAGAGCAACTCGGACCTTCCTCAACTCACCCCCCGCCCTCGATCCAGCAATGAACTTCAGCGTGCCACGAGCCAACAGCACTAGTTATATACCTAAATGTGAGGACTTGTTTAACGCCCTTATTGGATCAGGACTTAAATCTTTTAATATCCTGTTTCTTAGTGCTCTTAGATAGCTGGAAGGAATGAATTTATAGTGGAATTAGATGCGGAGGATCACATCCTGAGTGCAGTGCAGTTAATGGCAGGTCGTATTGCCAGGCAAATCCTGTAGATTTAATAAGGACATCAAATATTGTTTCTTTGCACTGTTCCCATGAGATAATAAATAAGATAACCTAAAGAAGGCTTTCTCCTTTGGTATTGCTTTTTTTTTTTTTATGAGTAAAGAGATGCTAGGGTAGAAAAATAACACTGGAGACAGAGTTTCATGAGGCTGATCAGGCTTCAGGATGAAGGTATGGAGTGTGCATGTCAGGTGATTTCTGCTCTATTAACAGCATGTACTAGCAGTACAGAAGGGCCTCAAATCCTACGGCTATCGTCACAGAGAGGACATTACCTGCAGAATGCATTAAGGCACAGTGAGAACCCTTCACCTGCTTGATCCCTCCTCCTTGTCCGTGGACCATATGCAGGTGAGAGAGGGAGGCCAACAGTACAGAAACAGTTTGATGCTGACTTGCTACAGAAACAGCAATCGGCACCTGCGAAACACCCATTTGAGATGTACGTCTGCTAAGCAGAGAGCTCAAAGCAAACACCCAGAGGTTAAGGTTTCCGCAGCAAACAGCAGAAAAACAAAGATTTCTTCAGTAGTCCTCCCCTCCACTTAGCAGCCTTTCAACACAGCAATGTCAAGGGTGAAGAAAATCATCATTCTATTTAGAACAGAGTTGCTGGCTAAACTGCAGTTGACAGTTACAGATCATTTGCCAGGTACAGTTGGTTGTGCTCGGAGAACTGGTTTTGATTATACCAACACCTCTTCTGCTATTGTAAAATCCACTGCCATGTAGGAAGCAAGTGTGTAATCCCAGCAACAGAGCTGTTTTCCCAACTCTTTTATTTGCAAACATGGAAACTATCCCCTGGGTGACACTCTGCTGCTTCTCAGGCCTGGCTCTCCCTGTCCAGATTTAGCAAGGTAAATGTAAAGCCCACTTAAGCATGAAGCTCTTGTCCTAAAATTTCATAGTCCTCTCCTTCCATGGTACATGGCTATAAACCCACACTGGATGACTAGACTGTGCTTTTCCCAAGAAAGGTTGAATCAGATGATCCTTGAGGTCCCTTCCAATCTGGTAAGTCTATGATTCTGTGATTCGATCTACCAGCTAATTTTGGCAATCTTTTTGTCCTCCTCATTGGTCAGTCTGAAGATATTCAGCAGAAAATGAAGAGAAAGAGACTTTTCTCAACTAGCATTACTGATTATCAATTTACAAACTTGGGTTTCCTGAGCGACAGTGTTAAAGGCCAAAACAAATCCACGAGAAGACAATTTCCAGGGTCTCCAAGAAGGATCTTCAGGGTCTTACAGGATGCATCTGCAGAGATGGTTTCATGTCCTGCAGAAGGCAGAGTATGCGACAGACCCCTGTGCCTCACACAAGATGTTTTATTTCTTTGCCTCTTTTTTCCCATAGCTGTAAACAGGGATGATAGTTCCTCGGTAACACCACTGGGAGCAGAGCAAACAAAATCTTACTCTTTCGAAGTCTTAAATTATTACTGAGAATCTGTGGAAAGAGATGATCTATCTTTATTTCACACAGACAGTCGCTAAGACTCTGTAAGCCTTCTGGGGCAGGAAGCAAATCTGCTGGAGCTGATGGAGTTTCCCAGCAATGTCTGTTCCAGAAATGCTGATTTGTTTTCCACAGAACTCGGACACAAAAGGATACAGCTCTGCACCTCCACAAAGGGTAGAAATCTGAACCACAGCAGCATGGCCAACAGCCCTTTGCATGAGGAAGGGGAATGCAGGAATCAAACTGAACCCTGCCTGATTCAGGGACCGGATTCCTACCTTACCCCACCTCCCACTGAAGCCCTGACTGCCAGCCTGCAGGCTGCCCTGGGCTGATGCAATTCCAGCTGCAATTAATTTGCTTAATATGAATAAATAACACTCATTAGAAGACGTGACTTGTATCATTGGTCTTCTATATCCCAGGGGAATGCTCCAGTCCTCACATTTCTCTGCTTGGTTTCCATTCTTCACTTTGAAAGAAAGCAAAGAGGAAAGCAAACCTTTTATAGGAAGGGCAAACCATTTCCCATTGTCAGCTCAAGCATCACGTTTCACATGTACAGTGTCTGCCCCAAACATAATTCCTTTTACGTAAGCCAATCTTATTTGAACGCTTATTTACTATTGAGATTTGGTCACACTCTTGTTTTCTCCCTCTACCAAATTTCTCTCCACTACCTAGCCAAAAGGAAGGGCAAAATGCTGAAGTAAAGAGCAGAAATTCATCTAATTGGTTGTAAAATCACAAACCCCCAAATCTGAAAAATAAAAGAAGCCTGCAGTGACCAGAAAAGCAGCTGGCAGTCAGATTTCTCCAAAGGCTTCTAAGTACAAGGCATCAGCGAGCACACGTTGCAACATTCAGTGTGTTTAGCCCAAAGTAGCTAGCCAAAATGTTTTAATTATCTATGAAATAAAACAGCTTGGCGTATCAGACAGCTACTAAGAATGTGAATTTCATGGGGATTTATTAGGGAGAGGACAGAAAAATGAGGATTACAGTACCTCTGAAAGCTCATGGAAGACAGAAAAAAACAGAAGAATAAAAAAGATGTCTTGTTTACAATGCCCGACACAACTTTTGCACTTGGTTGGCTTCTTTTTACCTTCCTAAATCTACTAGCAGGTTTGGACGACAGCCCTCTAAGTGGCTTGAAACCAGAGTCATGGTATGTGTGTATACCCAAGGTGAACACCCTGTTGTCTCTCTAGCGACAGGATTGTATGTACACTGTGACAAGTTGGCCTCCTCTAGATTGAAGTCTTTACCTCAGGTGGGAAAGATTTTCTGCTTTTAGTTATCTGTTCAAGCCCTATATGTGTCACAATGAGCAGAGCCATTTCATGCAGCATAAATTCATCCACTGCTGATTAACTGCAAAGGGAACTGAGTGAAATTCGTTTGCAATACATTAGTGTAAAATTTGTGATAATGAAATATTATCCTCACCTGAATTTACAGTGCAGTAATCTCAGATGAAAATAAGATCTTTGTTGCTCAAAGTTATTCGATTCCTGCTGGTTTTCTTTTCCCCTGTCCTTTAAGTCCCACATTGCAGTGACAAACCGTGGAGTTGCAAGTAAATGCTCTACCTGCGTGACTTCACTGGGACATTATGTGAAGTTTATATCGTGGTAACTCACAGATCTGCACTGTGGTAACTTCTGTACCTTTCCAAAGGCAGGCAGACACGGAGTTGATAAGCTAAATTCAAGTACTTATTCATACAAGTAATTCCACTGAGCTCAGTAAGATCGCTCATGTGTGAGACTACTCAAATGCGTAACTAGCTATGGGATTGGGGTCTAGTAGTTCCTGCTAGAAAATTAAAAAACAGAAGAAACCAAAGGCTTCAGCAACCAATGCTTATTTCTCTATATACTTCAGTGTGGCAGATCCTAGCTGGTGCGTGACAGTGACTCCAGTTTCTGAGATACAGGGCAAAGCAGCCCGGGGGCCAAGGAAGCCGGCTGCACTCCAGGATCATTAGCAACGCTTCTCCTGTGGGCACGGAGAGGCCAGTTTAAAGTAGAAGCCAAGCCTAGCACAGTCTAATCCTGCTCTCGTTGATAGTCTCTATGTGTTACCTTAAGAGAGATAAATAATAACAGCAACATGTGAACAGAAAGCTGATTAAAGCTTACACAAGTGCTACACTGTAAATGCATATGCCATTAAAAGCGTCAAAATGATACAGAGACTTTAACTATACCATCAATAAGAAAAGCAACCCGAGAGTGGTGATGTCAGGGAGGTACAAATGCTCCCTTTAGACTGCATGTGTGGATGTCAATACCGTGAGGGATGAGTCTGACATCGCTAGCGCTCTTTTGGGAGATGCTACATTAAAGGGAGCTGCCATATTTCAGGTCACGTGCTAACAGTCCCTGGCAAACACGCTAACTTACTCACTTTTTCTCCTTCGAAAATATGACTAGAGATTAATTGCCACCAATAAAAATGAATATAACTCTGTAAAGGATGATGCTGGGTGCCTAAGTATAATTACAGTTGTCTGCATACGGTAGGACGACAGGTGAAAGATTCCTCCCTCCGTGGAAAGCTTGCTCGATACAGCAAAAGTGTTTCCTTCCTCTCCACGTCCCTACCCCCACCCCCGAGGCTCAGTGGCTGGTTGAAGTGTGGGAGAATCACAGCAAGCTCTGCATATCCGCCGCTACCGTCGCGCACGACATCCTGCTACCAATTCCGTCCTGTTAAATACACAAGGAGGACACATTGAAGTGCTGCTTCACCCCCAAATGGCTGGTTTCCCCTCTAGGAATGATTAGCGAATCGCTGTGTTCTGGGTCAATAGAGCTATCCAGTATTTAGTGCAGCAGCACAAGTCCGACACCGCCGAAGCAAACACGCAAGTTTGAAGATTTAGCAGATAAATAAAAGGAGTGTCAGGGAAGGGGTGATATTTATCACCTGACCTAACCCAACAAGAAGGAGTCAAAAGTGCTCTTCCAGGGCTTTTCCATCACTGCACAGATACTGTATTATTATGAAAGCAGCATCTTCTATCACAGCAGCACCAGAATCTGTGGTCTTAAGGTCTATGTTTATTTTGTTCTCATTAGCATAAGCCCACATATGTCCTTTTTTATAGCTGGTAACCAGTCCTGTATCCTAGGTGTACAAAGTCAGTGGGACATTCAGAAACATTCCACACAAGTCACGGCCGAAAAAAGAAGAAATCAAGCAGTTGTTTTTTCTTAGCCTAAGGACTCAGGGCCATAGTCAGCTGGTGGTGGTTTTCAGTGAATCCCCACTGGAAAGGAATTTTCTGCACATTTACTAAATCAAGAACGTAGCTCATAGTCAATAATCAATACTCTGGAATATGTCCAAACTCAGTTCAAAACGGTTAGGTGAGATACTAGCCCTTAAAAAATGCCAACAGGAAATAATATTAACTTATTAAATCTAGGGGAATATAGTTTATTTTAGACTGCTTTGTGAAATTAGGGCTAGATTCTCCCCTTAATATAACTGTACTGCTGCAGAATGATTATATTTCTATCAGTTAAGGTGAAATGCAGCCGAGTGGGTTTTTTTTGCTCTGCTCCAGTTTTGGAATCTGACTGGATTTTAAATGGTTGGCCCAGCTCATGCAAAGCAGGAAAGAAACAGCAAAAGCTAAAATGCACGTGCCTGCATGTAATGAATAAAAAATTAAAATAATCAATTATTTTTTATTCCCTGCACTTAGCCCAATAGGAAAATTATAGTTCCTATGAGCTGATGTCTACTTCCTCTACAAACGTGATTCATTTTGGCACAGTTCAACACCTTTGGAATCATAAGCCAAGCCTGCAATAGCTTTGAAACAAGCTCCATGAGGAGGGAAGTCCCTTCCAACGACAGTTCACATCACTTTGTGTTTGTCTCTGAGCAGCACCGAGTCCCTCACGTGCTGGCACTGCAGGTAAGACCAATACACTTCTAAAGGCAGGAGCCAGTACGTTGCAAAATCACTTGCTGATCTGCTCGATTCTAAACCAAAATACTGTTTATCTCCTAAGACCATTTACATTTGGAATTTCTAACACATGTTTATGGATGATGGCTGTCCTCGAAATAACCCAGATTTTCAGAAATTCCCTTCAAAATGTTCCTTATGAGTACTTAGAGACCAACATTCTAATCCTGTGATTTCAGAATGAGGACACCTCACCCATACAACAGACACACAAGTGGGTACAGGCAGATGAGGCCACACAGATCAAACTGCACCTGATTTTCTTTTTCATAACCTTATCAAGACCCTGATCATCTACCATGCAGCAACATCTCTTGCTTCAGGTCTGACAAATGAGAGCGGTCCTGTCTGTCAAAGCAACAAATAGGTTGCATTTCTGTAAAGAAATACTTTCTTGGGGGAAAATGAAGTCAACAATAGGTTTTAACAAATAATCCTGCTCCAAATATAGATTATCTGAATTGTGTCACAGGCAGGGCGTTGGTAGCATTGTTCATTTTCCACTGTTAAGATGCTTCGTCCAGTCCCTGACAATTTCTCTGTGATGCAGAATTTACCATCTCCAGTTTCAGCTTCAGGCTCCCTCAGTCTATTGGTTTGAGGAATAGAGGAAAGGGAATTTTAGCTTAAATCAGGAAGCTAAAGCAGTAGTTTTTTGCTTCTTAAAGTACATTTTTTATATCCATTTCATCGACAAACTGGGACACTTCCCATGTACAGCGCAACAGCATGAAATCTGGCAGAGCTCTTCTCACACCCAGGGGTGTGCTATTGTGTCCCCAGTGAAAATCCACCTGTACCTGATCAAACCATAAAAAATGCAGTTTATGGATGCTCAGTGCCACCCCTGGATAATTCATTACCCATATCCCTCAAAGATTTCATTTGTATTAAAAGCAATCTGCAATTAAAGGCTTCAGGGGCTTAGCAGGACTTCCCTTCCAATTGTTGCCAGTTGCAGCCGTGGGCCGCTGGCTGTTTAATCTCCACGTAGTAAGTGGTCCATGGAGAGGGGGACAGCTTCCTGCTCTTAGTCCATTACCCACAAGTCAGAGGTTTGTTCTGGTCCATGCTGATGAACCGTCTGTATGTCAGCTTGATGACATTCTCAACGGGATTTTTCATATTCTCCATTTGCTTTTTAAGGAAAAACAAATAAAGCAGAACTTCACGCAAAAATAAGACATTTGACTTCTGATGGTGGTGTCACAAAAATGAGAAAACGTCAGATTAAAGGCTGGAAGCACAGCAGTAATTCAGTACTTGAGCCTATGAATGATGATATTTTCTTTAATTATGTGAGCAGAGGCTACCGCTTATAAACCCTGGAATTTTCTGTCTTCTGAGCTTGCAGCTTTGTAGCCTTAAGGTTCCTAAACATGGTTTCTGTGCAACGGTGTATGCACCCGCACTTTTATCTCCAGTGCCAGACTTTCAGTCACTGCATACACAACTATAATGAAGAAAAGGCCGGTTTCAGAGTATATGTCTCTGAGACTGCCCAGAGAATGTATTCTGCCTATGTAAATAAGCATTTGTAAAACTATCCAGCCAAGTGGCAAAAACCTGAGGCTGGCAGAACTTGCGGTCAATCTCATTTTCCAGGTTGAGAGATCTGTCTTCATCAGATAGAAAGGAAAAGATGGGAAGGGAACATCAGCCGATTTTCCCCAAAATGGATAGATTATTACTCACAGGAGGAAATGAATCTAATTTGGGGGGGGGAGGTTGATGGTTTTGGTTTTTTTCTTCTTAGAAACAGAAGAACAGCTTTTTATCCTTCAAGAAATCTTGTCTGAATCAGATAAGAAACATGTGGCTGATTTAAGCCATGATTTAATCTCAGATGATGATCTCATTAGTCATTGACTCTCCAACATGTGGTATCTAATTCAATCACAGCACTTTAGAGACCCTGCAGTTTATTTAGTACCCTCTGAGGAAACATTTTCTTTCCAAAGTAATCCTTGTTTAAAGAACGTTCCAACGTTTTTCTGTAGAAGGCTTGGAACAGTTACCTAGCTGTACAGTTTTATTTTGGATAAATGAAAACAAAATTAAGTCAAAGAAAAGTTGAGTGCTTGGATGTCAGCCTCATCAAATCCCATAATGAACTCAATATATTTTGGAAGGAGCAAAATGGGAGAAACAACTTCTACTCCTGACAGATATCAGTGTTGTGTTTTCAGAATTTCCATCATGAGCTATTTTGACAGAGGCTTCAAAAGAAGCGAAAATTAGAACACACTGAAAAAATCTGAGAATATTTCCTATTTCTTTTTGTAGAAATTACAGCTCAGTTTAATGAGCCTTTAATTCTACTGACACTCTGGAAGTTACAAGGAGTTTAAAATCATGAAACGCTTCATAAGCGAGCGACAACATTCTATACAACACTGGCAGCTTCTCTTCTTATTATATTTTTTTTAGAGAAGATGCTGCATTCTTTAAAGTGGTTTTTTTTTTTTAGTGTCATATTAATGGGAGGCAAAGTCTGTTCTTTAATTAGAATTTTACTGTGGTGAATTAAAAAATACATGGGCAGAGTATCAAGAGTCTAATAAAACTAAATGAAGATACTATCTTTCCTCTGTATGAAACCCAGCAGCTTTGGCTCTGGCAAAGCTTCCATCAATACTTCTTTATTATTGTCTAGGACAGGATTGTAATAATAACATCTGCAAGCAACTTTCTTCAGAATTCTGTCTTGCAACCGGGTAAAACATTCTCCCTCCCTCTCCCTCCCTCTCAACATTTCTAATGGCCTTTAGATGTCTTCATTGACTAGATCATGAAATTTTCCCGTAATGCCCCTGCACAAAAGAGCTAGCAGTTTTGCCTGCAAGAAGGGGCAGAAACACATTGGGACGTGCCTAACCCACTGCAGGATGGGTGTAGAGGAAGCCATCAAGCACCCTTCACCAAACAAGGGGTGGAGAGGCCACCAGAGGAGCTCAGGAGTGGTGCCAGCAGCGCTGCTCTGAGGAGACTCAAAGAAAACTATGTGGAAATAGAGAGATGTCTTTGTCACTGGAGATGAAGATCTTTGACCCCAAAGCATGCCTGGTGTGAACAGTTGTTCAAAGGCCATGTGCAAGTATCTGTGCATGGGCACTTGCTATTTGAAAGAGCGTATGATCTTCAGCTGAGTGCTTAGCAAGGCAGAGTTATGGGAGCAGAAACAAAGTCTGTTCTCAGTTCACTAATGCCTGTTGACTTTGATGCAGTTTTGAGAAGATCTGTAGGGCCAGTCCAATCTAGAACACATCCATAGGGACAGTCTGGCAACTGCTGTAGGCCAGCCATGCTGGATGTCCTTCAGTCACTCCCCCATCAAGCTCCCTGAAAGTCGGCAGGAGAACCTTGTCCATCACCTGAGGAGTCGACCGTGCTGAAAGTGATCTGATCCGAAGCTCAGCAAGTTTGCAGGTGACACCAAGCTGAGTGGTGTGGTTGACATGCCCAAGGGATGAGATGCCATCCAGAGGGACCTGGACAAGCTTGAGAAGTGCATTTGTGTGAACATCATGAGGTTGAACAAGGCCAAGTACAAGGTCCTACACCTGAGTCAGCAGAATCCAGGCAGGGGGATGAAGGGATTGAGAGCAGCCCTGTGGAGAAGGACACCATGTAGGTGTTGGTGGGTGAAAAGCTGGACACGATCTGGCAATGTGATGGCTGCCCCATCCCTGGCACCATCCCAGGTGAGGTTGGCCAGGGCTCTGAGCAAGCTACTCTGGTTGCAGATGTCCTTGCTCCCTGCAGGGGGGTTGGACTAGATGAGCTTAAAGGTCCCTTCCAACCCAAACCAGACTATCATTCTGTGATTCTATGATTTTATGACCACTGAAGTCACCTTTCCATCTTCTGTGACTGCAGAGTGGTGTTAACTGCATAGGATCGAGTGGGATCACCCCTGTTTGGCAAAGCTCGCAGGGAGATATGCTCAGCTCTTTATTTTTCACAGCACATAAACTGAGCCTTGGAAGGTCACCCTGCTGATGTTTTGCCAGATACGCAATATACCTTTATTTGCAGTTAAAGCAGTGCTTAAAGAAGAAAAGCTTCTTGTCACTAAAATAGTAAGCGTTAGAGAGCGCGTTCCTTCTCATTCTCATTCACACGCAGGGGTGTATGTGTCCCTTCACCTTCGACATGCAAACTGACCTGAGCAAAAGGATTGGCTGATCGGTGGATAAAATGGGACTATCGAGATAAGCATATGGAAGAAATGCTACAGCTGGCTGCTGTCAGCTTTGAATGATACCCTGAAGATTCACCTTCAAGGGGACGTATAAGCACATCCCTCGTGCATAACATAACGTAACGTAATGCACAGTACTGACTCATCAGTCCTTTGTTGTCAATAAACAATTTATTCTACTGCATTCATATTGAAACCCTAAGTAAACACTGTGGACTGTGGGACTTGCTTTTATTTCCAGCAGTGTAGCTGCAGAGTCAGAAGAACTGCATCGTCCTCTTTGCCACACTCCCACCCTAATGGCTGCTACCTGTGTACTGCTTTTCAGATAAATAATATCAGCTTAAAGGATGTTCTGCCCCAGAAACTGAATCTAGGAAAAATCTTACCTCCTCTAGTGTGAATTCTGTCACCTAAGGACTTTGAAAGAGATTTAGAGCAGCAGAAGGCCTGGTGGCCTTTGATTCAGGGGTGTCTTTTATATCTAAAACAGTTCAAAGGCTTACAAAAAGCTATGTGCAGGTATCCGTGCAAGCTACTTGCTGTTCTCTTTTCTTCTAGGAATACTTGAATCTTCACGTGGCTTTTTAATGTTACCTAATGTCTTCAAGAGATCTTAAACACACTACTGTCTTTCTCTGACAAACCACTAAGAGCAATGCCCCTTTCAGACACAGACAAAGAAACAGTCTTGCCCAGTGTAACCCAGTAAAACCCATAATGTTCACTGATCGGAACCACACTGGGAAACTCGGCACAGTCTCTGCAAACCCTTTCTTAGATTTACCAACAGAAAAAGCAAGTCAAAACTATTGGGGGGGGGGAACTTCTGAATACCACAATATTACACCCTCTTTTCATGTCACTCATGCAATGAGATGTGGGGTCTTCTGTTAATAAAGAGATTATCAGAGAGGCAGACAAATACCGTGTAGCTTAAATACCAGGAGTCAAAGCAGGGGTGGCTCTAAGTGGGCAGTGGTGGCAGAAGGACGCACGCCCCAGCACCGAGAGCTTTATGCAGTAAAATCTCAGTGTCCCTAAAGCAGCTCCTCAGACTGCAACACTGCTGCAGCTCTTCTGCACCACTTCTTTAGGATGCTAATGCTGAGAGAGCCAAGCAGCCACAGGTTTCATAACCTGATCCAGCAGTTTATACTCACATCACAGCCAGCAGCAAAATGCGCAAGCCCCAAGCGCCGAGCAGAAAATAAGGAATGTGCCACTGCCTGCCTCCCTATGGCTTCCTGTGCACAGTGTAGGGCTCTGGTCTCATTCTGGAGAGCTAGGCAGGAAGATAAAGTCTGGTCTCATAAATTATCGAGCTTGGATGTCTAAACCTTGACATTTTATTTTGACTTCCAAACGTGTTCAAATGTTGTTCACAGAAGCATAAATTAATGCCAATTTCTAAACCAGAAGTTGCTCTAAACTGGGAAATGAAACTTTTTGTTATGATGTTAAAAACAGACAATTCTTAAACTGTTTTACATTTTGAAAAACAGCATGATCAAAACTGTTCAGCTTCACAATCAGTTACGGGTTTGCTGAACTGAAATGTTTTGACAAAATCCCACCCATATGGAAGCCGGTGCTTTGGGAACAGTTCCACCCATTGTGGATTACTGCATTAAGTAACCAAACCTCAAGCAGGCAGAAAACAATCATCACTCCACATGTTCTTTCCTCGTTGTTTACAAACAACACGTCGGTGCCTCCGGCCTTATCGGGGGTCAGCTTCCTATAACGAGGAAAATCTACACAGCAGCTCAAGTTCCCAGCTCTGCTGTGACTGTTCTGGGAGGTTCGACCTCCCTTTCAGCAGTCCGAGACAGTGCCTATGTGAAACAGCTTTCTCTCTGGATTAATTTAATTTCTCTCTTTTTTACTGACAACTGTCACTGAAAAGTAAAAAGCAAAACAGACATACGTGACTTCCTGGCTGGATGGCAGCAGGGAAGCGAATGGGATCTTGCTGGAAGAGAACACAGCATCTGTGCATTAAGGTTTTTAAATGCCAGATTCCCTATAAGGTTCAGATCTCTACATTTTCCTAGTGGCAGCAGAGCCTTACTTTAAAAAGCCACAGGAAAGAAGTGAGGTTTTCAGACAAGACCGTCAACAAAACTGTCCACTGCCCATGCTGTACAGTGCCCATCACCAGCATCTTGGACTCAATCCAGTGCCCCCTGCAGTCAGGGAATCTCTTTCTATTGCCTACAATGGTCTTTGATAGGGGCTGGCCATAGCTGGTTGTGTTGCTGCCATCTGGAAAATGACATTGATGCCACAACTTCTATGTTTCCTTTGCTGAGCAAAGCTGTCTGCTCACTGCTGAGTATTGGAGCAGAGCAAACACTGCACACATACCCCCCCAAATATTAAATAATCGATGAGAAGAAAATGACATGACCTCAAAGCAGACCAGGTTTTCCTTGCTGATAAACAGGAACCACCCAGGGAAATGTTGAACACTGCCTGATGTTAGTGTAGATGGTGACTGTGTAGTAGATGGTGATTTAGAAATGCTGCTGACACACATACACAAATCTGATGACACAGGAAATTAGCATCCGTTCATCTTCCCCCCCACACCTCCCTTTGGAAGAATTTACTAAATATAGCTCACCCTTTAAATATTTAAGGATATCTGCAGAATGTTGTTGTTTTTGAAAGGGTTCTTTCCTGACTGGATTTTCCTCATCAGGCTTAGTAATCAAGTTGGTTTATTTGGAATGGATAATTATTAGTTGAAGAATTAATTATTCTGAGTGCATTACTAAATAAAATTCAGAGTGTGCTGGTATAATAGAAAAATGGCAACACATAACAGCTCGGGTTCTACATTGTGCAACGAGATCAAAATGGGGGGGGGGGGCTTGCACACTTAATAGAACTGCCTCTGTCATCAAAGTCCCATAGAAACACTGGCTAATTCTCAAGGTCCAGTTCTGAGCTGGAAAATGTATTTTATCACCATTTCATAGAAGGGAAGCTGAGACACTAAAATTACATTAAGCTACAAAGCTACCCAGAAAGTAAGTGGCAGCACTGAGGTAGAACAGCTCCAAGTTCTACAGTCTAAATTGATGCTATAAATACTTTAAGGTGTATTTGTTCACTGCATTTATAACTCTGTGCTGAATTATATGTATGAAAGATGATTCTTTTATGTCTACAGAGATTAATTTGTAAAATATTTCTCCAGGTCTCATCAATAATAGTGATTTAAAAGTGCAAACTTGGTACAAACAACATCACTGGTATGCAGACTGAGGTGGTGTATGGCTTGGTGCAGGACTTGAAGGGCCTGGGGGAGTACCCAGTCACAGAATCCCTCCTCTACCTCCCAGTCAACGTCGTTTCAGCCACTTCTAGCTTGGCAAGTGACACCAAGTGACACTCAGGACACCTCCACGCAGCGTTCGGCAACGTGGCCGTGGCATGGACAGGCCTGTTGAGCTGGCTGTGTCCCAGCTCTGTCAGGCGAGGGGAGCAGTGAAGCTTCAGCACTGTTGTGTTCAACAACAGTAAGACTCAGCTCCAGACCTGTGCTGACAACTTCACTGCTAAGAGCCCTCGCTACCCTTGGCTTCTCTACTCTCAGTAATTAGAAAGGCAGGGTAGAAATAACAGGGCTGTCTGCTTCAATTCGCCCCTCTGACTGCAAAGTGGATGCAACCTTAATAAATGCTTATTCAGCATAATGAGATTCTAATTAAAGATGGCTAAACCAGTAATCGCTTCTTCATTTGCTCTAACTGCCATCCCCTCAGCTTCCAGACTCAAAACAAGACGGAGGCTAGAAGCACAGAGACAAGGGGCACCACTTGATCCAAGGCTTTCCCTGCTGTGTGAAGCCCCCCAGCTTACACCAGAAAAACAGAAACTGAAGAAAACCTTCAAGCCTTTCATTTACACAAACGATATTGAGCAATTCAAAACCAAGGTTCCACTTCATACGATTCTCTCCTGGTTTTACAGGTCCTAGCTCTACTGTTTTCTTTAAAGGAGAGCAGGGTTCTCTGGCCACGGATTGCTTCTCTGCATTTCCTTCCATCACCATTATCACTGACGTTGTGTTTTACAGACCTGTCTTGATCTCCTCACTCACTTGGGCTTGAACAAAACAGAGCCCAAGATAAGTTACACAATATATGCTGCAAGATTTTCCACAGCCTGCACTGGGACCTGGTTTGGTTTTATTCCCTGTTGATTGCCAGGGTCGCAGAATTGGAATTTTTGCAAGGAAAGGGATTTAAAAGACAATAAAACTACGCATGTAGAGAAAGTTGGAGCTTCTTCAAATATTGCTAATTAAAATCATTAAATGTAAAAAGAATTAAGTTCCTATTGCACCAGAAGGACTTGTCCTTACAGAGACCTCGTAGCTAGCAAAGTTTAAATGCTTTATTGTTCTGTAACTCGCATATATGCAGACTCCTCTCTTTGGCACATCCTTAATTTCTGTCAAACTAAAAGAATTCTAACATTTTCTGTGAGGGAGCTGGTGTAAATCTTGAAGAAAGCTTAAAAAAACCTCTCCTGTTGACTCATTTCACTCATTCCTAGGCAGATCTGAAAGAAGGAAGACTTGAAAGCAACATCATGAGCCCAAGAATTATCCTCGACTCTTGAAAGGCACACAGAAAATTAAATTGGGGGATCAGTATTAAGGTAGTGGAAATTATTGGGTCTGTGCACTTAAAAGATTAAGAAGGTGACTTCCCACTGAGACTTGAGAACACAGGTGCACATCATTTTAAAAATCTGCATTTTTAACCTTTTAAATTTGCTAGCAAAGCAAGGAAGTTGTTGAGGAACTGCAGTAAACATGGCAATTCAATCAGCTTCTTTCAGACTACATCTCGCAGCTTTCCAATTGTTTAACCCCACAGGGCAGTCGATGGTGAGAAGTCTCTTTGGCAGTGAGCAGAAGGGAGCTGAAGGCCACATGGGAACACATTTTCAGCAACCGTGTACCAAAATCTCTTACTCGGTGCAGCGGTGGCTCTGGACACCTATGTTCATGGTTGTTCAAACCAGTGTCCTGCTCATTGCTCTTCCTCCTACGAACTGCAAGAGGACTTATATAAAAGAGCTTAAGCCACATTTTTTTACAGAAAGGATTCCATTTTTAAAGCTGTGTATCAATGTCTGTACATTTTAAGATCCAGGGCTTTGTGGTTAATGGGTGCTAACACTTTTTTTTTTAAAAAAAAAAAGTTTCTAAAGGATGTCAGAGGAGAACACAGATTTCAGGGTGTTACTTCTGTCTGCTCCCCTCCACAGACTTCAGGATAACTCTTAGACCTAGAGACTCTTCAAACAATTATAACCTCATAATGCAAATACTCTGAACTTCATTAAAAATCAAAACACCACTTGACTGCCAAGCAACAACAAGCATACTCTATGCAGAAGCTAACTAATTCCTTCTTTGAAGCCTCTGAAAAAGCAGCAGTTGTAGCTCATCATAGCTACACCTAGAAAGATAACCTTGCAATTGATTTCTGCCTGCCCTCCAAGTGCAGGTGAGCCACGGTGATGACTGTTTCCATCTCACTTGTGGCACCAGGACCCAGTGGAGGAGCAGGGCCACCATGCTGACAGCCATTCTAGACATGTAACAAGTAGAGAAACAAAGACTTATGAAGCAGATACGCCGATTAAAAATCCTGCTCCACAGCCCACTGAAATGAAAGCAAAAGACACCACTTGCTTTCCAAATGTAGCCTTCTAACCCAATTTATCTTCAGATTTGTTCTGGCAACAGAGTGTCTAGCTGCCACCCACAAAATACTGCCAGGTTGGATCTTAGTAAAAAAGATTTGAAACCGTCGATCCAAGTCCTTGTTTTCTTAAGTCTCAATTCTGGGAACAGTTTCCTTGTGGGACATCTTTATTAGGTCTCACTCGGAGCAGAGCTCACCCCAAGCGTGGCTGCCAGCATTCCTCCTTGCAGGATCTGACTGCTTGAGTACATCCCCCTTGTTTTACACTATTTACACCAGAGCCGTAACATTCTTTATCGATGCCAAGGTTTTACAGCTTAATTTTAAGGCTCTCAACAGTTTTGCTCAAATATATCTGAAAGATCCTCCGTGCTATCCATATGGTCTCAATTGTCAGGGAGGTCAAAACTGGCAGCTTGCTCAGCTCGCCCGAGATACGACCGTAACTCTTTGGAATTAGGACTTTTAATGTCTCTGCTTTTCCTGATTCTTCTGCAAACCACTCAATCTGTCTCGGCATTTAAACCAAAGACATTTTTATTTGCTGTTACTTTTGACTGGTCTTGGAAATATACTTCAATGAAATACTGTTATTGTAAAACACTGTAAAAAAAACAGGTTTAGGTCTAGAAAAACTGTATGAATTTGATCATATTAAACTTTTCCCTAGTACATCTGGCAATGATACTTTGGTAATTAGTGATGACAGCATTTAAACCTACAGACGAGTTAATTTTCACTTCAAAACCAAGGAATGCTTAGTGCTGTTTTCCTATCAGCATTTCACCACCCCATTAAAGAAGAAAATACTTCCTGTGGTACAAAGAACCTCAGCCAAATTTAATTTATAGCAATCATAATCAAATAGCTGAGGGCTTTTTTTACCCCCTACATATTTTAAGTTAGACATAGTGGAGCAGTTAAGATTTTTATTAGGTTTTGGTCTTGCATTTTGTGAAGACTGGAGGAATTGTTTTTTTACTGAGATAGATTTCACAGGTTATCAACTACTTCCTGCACTCTAACATAGGGAAAGGTATTCCTGAGAAAAATGAGATTAAAAATATGATCATAAAGGTGCCAGAGCTTACACAAATAATGTCCATTACACCTCACAGTGGGCTAACGAAAAGCCATCGTGCAACACTTGGGAAGTCTGCTGTGCTGTGACACAAGGAACTCCCAGAGAGCCTGATGGCACAAAACAGTAGCAAAGCTTTTCTCAGGGGAATACTTGCAGCCTCCCTTCTTAAATCTCACGGGTGCGTACAAACTTCTGAGAAAAGCTCAAAGTCATTCACCTGGTTCATCCTAAAATTCATAAGTCAACATCTATAAAACCAAAAAATAAATGCCTGAGACACTCCCCCCAAGAAAGAGAGAGGACGAGGTTTACATTTGTATGATACGGGCCAAAGAGGGGAACTGGTTAACGGAAAGAGAAGAAAAACTGCATAAAATCCAGAAATAAGAGAGAAAAATAAACAGCTGAAAGGAGAGAAGATGTGCAGTCCTGCAGTCCTTGCCAAGAGCCTTACCAAGGACTCCCTGCTTTAGTGCCCCACATAATATGTCCCTGAAAATAATGAAGGTCACCAGCATATTATAGGAAGTAGCCAGCAACAAATAGCCCATTACAACCACCACAGAAATGATCAATTTGTTTATCCTTGTTAACCGAAACCCAGAAAACAATGTGATGAGGGGGTGGGCTACATCTTATTCCCCAAGGCTTTCATTCCCCGACCGCTTCCTCTCTGGTGGCACGCACGGGACTCTTGCTTTTCACTCTTGGATCAGCACAGAATAATGACTAACTGTAAAAAAGCCCAAAGAGCTGCTTCTTGCCCATACAAGAGCTAATGCTGGATTCCTGGGAGCTGCATTAGCAGGGGTTTACAAGTCAATTTTAAAAACTCAGGACAGCATTTAAAAACTGACAAATGCCACTCGGTCACGTCCGTGTTGTCACAGTTATTGAGGCCTCTGGAGAGAGTGTCAAAGAAATAAAGCAAATTTCTTTTTTTGCTTAATTTGTGTCAATTGATTTCCTATTTTTAATTAATAATTCTAATTATGATGCAGCAAATTTACCCAACAGACACAACTAGTTTAATCAGCATGTATTGATTGTAACAGTAGAATTATCCCAATGTTCCTGACACCATTGATTTTCTGTTGTGCGACTGTAAGAAAACAGAAGCTGGACTGACTCTGTTGTCAGCTCACTGTGCTGATGATCCCTCAGCTATGAATTGGTGCTCCTGACCTTACAAATAAAAACACAGACATTATCTACTACTTCAGCACTTCAGAGAAGGAATCTGGTGATTAAGTTATGACACAAATAAAGGGGTTTAGTCACAGCAATAGCAGCAGGAAGATAAAGCTGGTAGACACTGATTTGAAGCAAAAAAAAGCAAATGGTAAAATAGGAAGACAAAAAAGGAAAAAAAAAAAAAAGAAATGGCAAGACAGCTGTTAGAAAAGTCTTTGTAAAAAGGGGAATTCACAGCAAGCATGTAACTTGGCCAAGCTATCGTTCAGCCCTTTTGGTAGAGTCATTAAGAATTCCTGCAAATCTCTGCTGATCAAGCTCCAAGTCCTGCAGACATGATGAAAAAAGCCACTTGTAGCAGCACAGAGAATTTTTAACCATTTTCAAGTTGTTCCCAGGTTTGTATGCAAATATGCAATGAGACCTGAAGGCTGGGTCAAATACCAGTACAGAATGGAAAAGAAAACCCAATGTGGATGCTACTGCCTGAATGCCAAGGAAAGGCAGAGACATGTCACACCGTTCACCGCAGGGAACAGAGGTCAGAGTATTCTTTTACCTGAAGAGTAGGGAGGAACAGCCTGGGACTAGAACCAGCTTTTGCAGAGAGCAATGGAAATTATGATTTGTCATCTGCTTGTTTCATTGCAGAGCTAATCATGGTTTAACAGAAGATAATTTACCCAGTTTCCCCTTATTTGGTTTTTCACAATAGCTGACAATACAAGCAGACTGAGCAGAAAATCTGCTGTGCTAGAGGTGAAATCCCTCGTAGAAATAAAATAACAGGCAAAAAATATTCTTATAGCTGTTAATTCATATTAAACATTCCCTGTCTCTGCTTACCCAAACTATAATGTGTCAGTAATAAACATGTGATTATACTAGTTAGCTTTTTGGCTAAAATATTTGGAACAGTAAAATTGATAGATAATTACAGCAATGGTTATTTGTTCCCTGCCAAACCTGCAGTAAAGCATGCCTGCCTGCAGAGCTATGTCTTCTTAAGCACAAAAAGATAAGCAGTACACATCATACACTTAGAATAATGAGAAAGATTTCCTATGGCCAGCATTTCAGAAGCGGAAACAGACTGTGGTTTGATCCAAACCATATCTATTTATGTAAAATGGGATTTTAATTGGAGCTACTTATCCCCATGATATAAATGAGGCAATGAAAAAATGATTGATGCACTCTGGTAATTATTGTTATGCCACCTTGCAAACTACAACAAAAAAAAAATCTTTCATGTACATAATGGCTGTTTAAATTTTAATAGGATACAGAACTGCACTTCGGTAGGCAAAATATTAATGCTACATTTTGGGCAATATTTATATTTAAATACAAACAATATTTAACTGAAGAATCAGAATCCGTGAGGAATGCCGGCTGGGTTTCTTTAAGTGAGAAATGGATCTATTTTGGAAACGCACAAAAGAAAGTAAAAAAATGCATTAGCTAGTTAATTTTTGTGGGGGGAAAGTGCAAGCATGACACAGCATAAACTCATTGTGTCCCGAAGTACAGACGGTGAGAAAGGATGATGGTGTGGATATATATGGTCTCACAGTAGTCACTGTTGCTGCTTCTTTATTTCTACCTAACAGCAAAGGTTACGAGTGCAAACCCAGTTTCTGTTCATTATTATACAGAATGAATAGCAATATAGATTCTTAATAATTGTTATACCTATGGGGGAAGTAAAGCAATTCTGCTCATTTAAATGAAATGAAAGCTGGGTACTAGGGGCATCCTCCTCTTCTTCTGCAGCTATGGAACAATGCCCCGGCGGAATGGCGAAAGGCAGCGGTTCTCTCCATCACAGCTCTAGCAGACTTGCCGGAAAGCTGCCCAGCCAAGAAGGCTCCAAGAGGCTATTACAGAGTACAAGGCTTGAACAGTGCAGACACACCAGATGCAATAGTCCTATTATAGCTAAGGCTTCTAAAGGTAGAAAAAAACTGCAGGAAAGAGGCTGTCTCTATGACCAACTAATGCGTCATTTGTCAGAAAAGAAATTTCTGGGATGTCTTGAAAAAAATGCCCAGAAGTTGCTCGTACCAGAGGAGCGTATTGAATAAAGGACCAAAGCAATCGAGGCCTTCTGTGGTTATAATCTCATTTGTGCATTGACAGGGTTCCAGTCAACAGACTGGCATGCACTAGCTAAGAGTTGTACTGTCAAAAATGTTTGGCCCATCATCTCAAATTTCAAGGCTGATGCCCTACAAGGTCAGAGTGGAATCATTATTCTTAATTGGGTGATGGATCAAGTCATAACTCCAGCAAAATCAAATTTGACTTTGGTGTCTCCTATAAAGAAAAATGAAAAAAGAATTTAAAAATTCACTTCACATGTATCATCATTTCTAGCAACCAGATCACACTGCATCAGGAAAATCAGTGGCCTACTCTGCATTTAAAGTGTGATCTCACTTTTCTGGAAACCAATTGCAAGTTCTCACTCTCTCCTAGAGAAACAGGGGATAACAGTGGGGAACAGTCAGGTTTGGAAGGTGCTGGTTTGGAATTCTTCGCAATTCTGGATGCAGATTACCACACCCTGAACGTTACTACTGGATGAAGCAAATGCAAAAGCACAAAGGGAAGCTCAGCTTATTCTCCTCCACATCACCAGCTGCAGTTCAGTCTGTGCAACGGGAGCTTTTCAACGTATATACTTAATATAGACCTTCATGGAAGTAGGGTCAGCACAGTACAAGGGATGGGTCAGCCTCTGTCTATCCGGGATGTCAGTCCCCAGGATTTCTTGTTTATTGAGCCTCTCAGTGAACCCGAATCAAGTACAAGGAACTTGATGAACCCCTCAAATCATGTCATTTGGTTTCAGTTCGTATTATGAAAGAAGTGCACTGTGGAGTAAAGGACAGAAGAGTGCTCTTGATGCAGGAACAGGAGTAGCCGTTGGTCTTAAACCACGACAGGAACTCATTGCACTGCACGTTTTTGTATTGCATTGCAGGCTTCAGAATACAATTGAACTGTTTGGCTTTCAAGTCCCTTTCCATTGTAAATGCAATATTAATGAACCACACTGAGCTTCCCTAAACAACAGCCGGGATAGGAAGAAAAAAATGCCAACTTAACTGTCCTAATTCTACATGGACCTTCCTAACCCAGCTTTATTTAGCTACCAAAAGAGAGGAAAAATACCCAAAGCAGAAGACATTAAGAAATTGTGAAACGTGGATCAAGGGCATTTTTCTTAAATCCCTGGTTTGATCAGTTCAAGATACGTCCCTCTTGTATGCCAGTAATCACCTGGATAGAGGGTTTAGCAACTAACGTTAATTATTGAGACGTTAAGCAGTGATTTTTTGAAAGTGAGAGTTAAGCTGAGAAGAGCTCCTTGACTAGAAGCCAGTGTGCTCAATCAATTAAATTATCATATAAGAAGAAGAATCAGACCAAGGGGGAACGTGTATGTGAGGCTGATCATCAGTACAACTGAACTGTCACCTCAGTGGAGGCTGGAATGTGGCCAGAGAAGTAGATTGACGGATGACTTTTGCTCAGCAGAGAACAGCCCACGGTGAATTGCTGATAAGATCTCAAAATAAATCTTACAATATTACAAGCCAAGGTGGAACTGTAGCCTCTGCAGCCCTGCTGTAGCTCACATGCTAAGCAGGTCCTGCTGTCCACCTAACCTCACAGGGCTTTCCTGGTCCGAAGGAGGTTCTTCTCCCCATGTTCCTGGGATGTTTGTACAGTGTTCATGAGGTGTTATACACCAGCTCATGACAACTGGAAGTGGAGTGAGCTTAACAAGCCTGGAAAGATTTGGATGACTATGTGTGACTCAAAGATGCTGATTTCCCCTGCACCTACTGTTTTTCTAGATGACAACCTCATGTCTGCCAGTTAGAGCAAGGAGAGACTGTCAGGAACCGCTGCAATCCACAGTAAAAAGGCAATGGTGCAATAGAAGGGATGTGAGGATTAAGCTGTCTGGTGGCTTGGCTTCTGGCTTCATAGAGGTGATGGTAACTATTGACCTGCTGAGTACACATGAAGGGGAATGGATGTCAGACGGCCCACTGATAAAGGTCTCTTTACTGTGTTTAGCAGTACAGTTTAGCAGTGTACAGGGACGTTTGGGTTTAAACTCTCTCACTAGGAGAGACAAAGAACTACCAATCTTCCTGGCACACAGAGCCAAACCTTAAACAGACTGTGGAAAATTCATAGTGAATTCAATAAGTGCCCACGAAGTCCTAAGAAAGAGAAGGCCTGGATTGCTGTCATGATCCTCGGGCTTGCAAGCTACAGTGATGGCACTCTGGAATTAAAAATCCACATGTAAGTCACGAGAAGATACACAAACTTCCTTCACTCCTCATGACATCTGTGCTGTAAGAGATGTGAGACTCCTTCCTGACTATTACACAACCAAGAGAATGGCTTTACAAGCGATTATAAAAATCATTATTTAACTCCTGTGGGAGCTCAAAGATTCACAGATCTGCACTAGTCTGAAAAGGTATGAGCAGTGAGACTTGAAATGTCTCTTTTTGTCACTTTACTGCAAACAGATGTTGTTGGAATAGGACATCCAACTAGGGAGATTTTTTTTTTCCCCGACACTGTGTCCTAGCTAAGATTTACACCAGGTGATCTCTGTCTGGCACGGACAAAGCTCCCACATCCCCCTCAGTAGTAGAGTGCACTCTAATTAAGAGTGTGGGTAGTGAGTTGGCTTTTTATAGCGTGTAAAGTCCATAAACCAAGGCCCACATAAACAGCTGCCCACTAAACCTCACACCCTTGTAAAGGCATGGTGACAACTTTCCCAAACTGCTGCTGTATTTCTGTTCCAAAAGATTTTTGTATTGGTGATAGAGAGACAACCCGAGAGCGGGAAACAGAGCAGCTCTTAACTTAGCCATGAAGCTTAAGTTAGCACATGGAGAAGAAATATAAAACTCTCCTTATATTCATGTATCTCTCTTAAGGATCACAGAACCCCAGCGTGGGGGGGGTTGGAAGGGACCTCAGAGGATCATCTGGTGCCACCCCCCTGCTCCATCCGGCAGGGTCACCCAGAGCAGGGGGCCCAGCAGCGCAGGGTCCAGGTGGGTTTGGAATCTTCCCCAAAGGAGACTCCACAGCCTCTCTGGGATGACAGTCTCCATCCCTTAGTGTTCTTGAGCTGCAAAGAGAAGGGTTTGTGGTATGCAGGGCTGAAAAGCCCAGTATAAACCTCACTAAATAAAATCTTTCTACTGACCTAAGCTGGCTTTCTGTTAAAACCAAAACACTGAACTGGATTTAGATGCTTGGAAATGAGGTGCCCATTTCTTTCTGGAAATCACACTGGACTCCCTTCTGCACTTCTAGAGTCTTAAAGCATTTGTGCCTCTTCTCGTGCTGCCCTCTCGCCTTTGAGAGCCACCTCATCAGCAGAAAAGGTATCACATTTGTTCTTCATCACTTCTTTCCTTAGAAATTCTCCTCCGTGAGAGCAGATGAGAATCTTGGCAGCGGGGAGGCAGCAGGTGTGCTGAGCGCTGCTCTCATCATCCCTCACACCGACTACTCCGCCTCATTAGTTCGAACTCGATCGGTAAACCGAAACCCAACCAGGGTATGGGGCCAGTGCTGGCACGGGGCTGCCGGGAACGCTCAGCGGATACCACGCTGCTAGGCCAGCAGGAAGCAGTGTTTCTTCAAACCATGCCATGGGTTAGCAGAGCCCGGGGACTAATCCCAGTGAGCAGCCAGTTTATTTGAGAGAATCCCTGACTGGAGCTGTATGGACACAACCGAGGGTGTGCCAGTGAACCTCAGGGTCAGAAAATCACCTGGCCCTGCCGCATACCTCCCGTTTCCTTGGCAAACCCCAACTGTCAGCACCTGCCTTACACCCAGACTGTTCTGTTCTCAGAGCCTAGCTTGGGAGGACAAGCCCTTGCAGATAATACGGAGGTAAATGGCATCCTCCCTCTACAAATGGTAAACTAATTGGTGCGGTGGTTTAGATCACTCTCCACGAATGCCAGGTCCTCATCAATAGTCACCACTCTGGCAGTCTTTCTGTCACTCACAAATTTTATCCGCAGTGATTTTATATTTACTTCTAGATCATTAATGTAAATATTGAAAGGAGTAAATCTAACAGCAGAAGCCCACTTAAAATACATTTGATGGTTGTTCCATATTTGACAGCTGCTTTTTGAGATCTGTCACTTAGCTTGTATTCATTTTTTTAATGCACATTATTGAGAGTGGTATAGTGCTATCTTCTGAGCAAGAATGGCCTCCAGAACTGAATCAAACATGTTACAAAAATTTATTATCTTTGCACAGCTACCCTAATTAAACAAGCAACTAGATCTGTGACCTCACTGAAGAATGAAATCAGGTTTGTGTAGAATGACCGATTTCTTGTGAGAAACTAAACCTCATTTTAATTCCTATCTTTTAATTTGTCATTAATTGAATACAGTAACTACTATAATTTACTGGTTTTCTGTCTGGAGTTAACAACGTCTTGTCCAAAATCTGCTCAGGACTGTGGAAGTGTGCAAGGTTTGGACTATTTTATTAAAGACTTTTTCTAAAATTAAAGGATATTCCAGAGGAAAAAGACTGAGAACTTGCAATAAAGGCATCCAGAACAGTGACTTAGTTGCTGGGCTGGCATAACAAGAAAGCCCAGAGGAAGAAGGAATATCTGAATCATCAGATACCTTGGTCTGCAGCAGGGCTTGTGGGGAGGGATGGGAGACCTCTGTGCTCCAGGGGCAGGGTGGGGAATTAAAAGCACAGGTCGCTGCTCTGTGCGTTAGCAGCAAAGGAGCTATTGCTTTTCCCTCCATCTCACTCTCACACATACCCTATTTTCACAAAGGAATACGATTAAGATGTAAGCCTTTTAGATCCATTTTTAATATCTCCTGATCAAAAGTGGAAGCTTAAGTAGCAAGTAAGAAATTTCTTTGATATTAAAGAGAGAGAAAGAAGAACAAATAGTTTAATTTGCTTCTTGTCTTTCTTGGCTTGGGAATTTGAAGCAGATGTTCATATGCAAACACAAAAAAACCTGTCTTCCGTCCAAGTCTGAGCACATATCGGCTGGTGCAGAGAGAAGATGTATAGTGAGGACTACAACAGCATGCTTCCTGCTTGTAGTGTCACAAGAATGTCACAGGCAATGACCTATGTAAATTGCCTGAACGTGGGAAGGAAAAAAAAAAGAGGAGAAATCTCTGAAAAGCAACAAAGTCCTCGCAGTAGCCCAGCCTCATAAACCTGTGGAAGTCTGCTGTTCCAAGTGTAACTGTAGAGCCAGAAAATAGAAAAAAAAAACAGGTTGAGTATTATACTAAGATTTTGGTGATGATCTTAGGAGACAAAGACACAATGTTAAAAGAAAGGGGCTGATTTCTGGATCTTAAACTGATGAGACCACAGGGTAGCACACGCAAAGCCTCTGATTACTCAGAAAGAGGGGAAACAGACTCTTATCACCCGAATTCTAAAGGGCTGCTGTGTCAGATTTTCAGTGGGGCTTTGACTCTTATTGGTTTGCATATGTATCGAGGCATGAGAGAGAGCTAAAGAGTGTGGAAACCAAAGCCAGACATGAGGGAAAAACCCACTCAGCAAGGGGCCAAACTGGAGGATGAGTTTCATGCATTCGTTTTAACGCACGACCTGAGAGAGACCGTCCATTGTGGCAAATGCCAGCAGCCTTCCAGCTCCCCCAGGAAGAAAGGACACCGTGTCCCAGAAGAACCTCCCAGTTTGATTCCAAAGCAGGCAGTGAGTTAACCTGCTTGGGCAGTGAAAACCACCTTGCCTCACTATTGCCTAGGAAGAGAACTGGCGTGAGCACAGGCACGGGCTGACAGCTTTCGAAGGGTAATCCCACCCCATTCCCTTCACCAATGGAATCACTGCAGGAACATTACCACTGATCCTAATATTTACTATGGATTTATGATTTTTAAAATGCATTTTTAAACATTTAATCTCTGCTTATTTTACTAGAACCTCAGGAACACCCCTAGAAACATTTGCCAACTGTTCGTGATGAAGATGGAAGAGGAAGGGGACGCAGACTACAAATACTAACAAGTAAAAAGACTTAAGGTTTGGATATAAATCTGGAATGCTTGTTCCCACAGCACTCGTACTACTGAAAAGCCTGTTCATGTAAGCATGGCTACAGACCCAGACCATACAGATACAAGTGACACATGTACACCCACACATCCTAATGGATTTCACGGAGACACTGCCAGTTATCTCCCTGGCTATATTGCCCTGGGAGCCAAAATGTGTAACGGGGACTTGTGTAGCTCATCAGGTCCAAGCACACCTCATCCATCTGTGTGCTTAGATCTTGGAGACACCAAGTCACAGCGATTGCATTCCCCACCGTATCACGTTATGGGCCAAATGCCTCTTCCATGCTTGCTTCTGAGTACGTTCAGGTTTCATACAGGAAATGAAAACACTGTAACATGTCACTGTGCTTTGACTTGTATCAGTAGACCAGTATTTGCTCTGCATTAACTGAGCATAAGCTGAGTGCAAAATCTGGGCCGTCATACGATGGGGTATTTTTGGCACTGGACCCAGATAAGAACAGAAAAACAACTGTGGAATTTCATCAGTTGGTGTTAGTTGGTGATGCAAGAAGTCTTGATGCAGGTATTTATTTGCCCCAGCAATAACAAGACTATTGGAATTTATATCCAGGAGATAAGAGAGCACCTTGTCACTCAAGCACAGCTAACAAGGGAATCACTGTTTGGTACAGACATGTAAATGCCAAATGCTTACTCTGGTTATTATTGTAAATTCCATTTTTACAACCTCTTATTTTGAAATTGGTCTCTTAATTGATTTTGAATTATATTTTTCAATGACATTTAACTACACGTGCTTTGTAAATATACCCACGCATCGAACAAGAGATATTAAAGGAGAAACTACTGACATACTAGAGGTACTATCTTCACACACTGCACTAAGATCAAGTTCTACTGCTCCCATTAGAAGTTTTGCATAAGGAAACGAGGTCAAATTCATTCTGGGTATAAGTGGGTACGGTTCTACCACAGGCAGCTGATGCCAGCATATTTGGTCTTCAGAGTGCTAATGACAGACATCCCCAACCCACCAGTACGGAGGTGCACTGCTCCCTCCTTACAGCCATCAAAACGGAACGGCAAGGTACCTAGAACACTCACGGCAGACTCAGGAGCTCAACCAGCCACAGGGTGACTTAAAGCAACTTCCAAACCACCTCAGCACGAAGCAGCTGGGGAGTCAATGGTTGCTAAAAACAATGTACTGTAACATTTTTCATTTGTAAAGTACGTGTTATTTATTACACGGGGCAAAATATATTGGCAAAGTTATTGTTTAACCCAAACCATAAACAACACAGATTCTTTACCAAATGGCTCACAGCTATCTAACTTATAGATCCAGACAGCAGACCAAACCTTAGGAAAGGTGTCTTTTATAATTGAAGCGGAGAGATATGCCCAAGGAGATGCAAGTGGTGTTACTTGGCTTTTGCCTAAACATGGAGTGAGATAAAAAAGTAACAGCTTCCATTTCTGGGCCCTGAGTGACTACCCAAGTTGATATTTGGGAAGAACATGCTGACCAAGTGCTGGTTAAGTTCTGCAAGGTCTTTAGTGATCAGAAGGGGTCAGGATATCTCTTTTCCCTCAGGAACAGTGTGTTAGAGAGCAACAGAAGGCAATGCATCTCGTGCCTCCAGTGTGGTGTTCTGGAGGTATCAGTGGAGCCCAAGGATCAGACAGGACTGCAGCACACAGCGCAGCATTATCAGACAGAGCACTATAAATTGCATCCAACCAGTTGCCTAAAACACAGGTTTGGGATGGGTTAAAAAGATAACCCAGCTGAAAATAAGAAACCAAGAGAAAACCCTGGGAAGCCTGAAGCACTGTATGAAATGACTCAATTCCCTTGAGTGTCTGGCTCAGCACCCCTCAGGTTCGAGGTCCAAAGGATTACGCGCCATTCAAGAGAGAAACCATGCAGAGGGAAAAGCTGGAAGCAGCACCCTCAGATCCCACCACCCCAGTCACCCTACATTAGCCATCAGATTTGTTGGAAACCACTCACTGTTGTAGCTGCTGTTCCCACTAGTCTCTGCCGGTGCGGTGCCGTGCTCCCCCGGCCCTTCAGAGGTGGCCCTTCCTGACACGGAACGGGGAGAAAAAGGGAGGAGACGAAACAAAGAAAGGGAAGAAGGGGACACGGGAGGGTAAAAGAAGGGAAAGGGAGCATCTGTAACCAAACTCATCCAACAGCTTCTTTAACACATAGACACTGAGCACAGGTAGGGCCTGTCAGTGGCGGGTCTGCATCAGCCCTAACTGGCTCCAGGTCGGGTGTGAAGAAGCTGTTCACACAGGAGCAGGTTCACGCAAGGGCTCCAGAGCAGGCAGGCACCCAGGGTGGTTTGTCAGGCTGTCCTTAATCTGCAGGCACAGGCAGTGGGAAATTTCAACAAACCCGCACTGCAAAAATTATTTTCCTCTTTTCTTTTCCATTGAAAATGCCACTTTTTATTGAAAAAATTACAATTTCTGACTGCAAAACTCAATTTGGTTTATTTTAGCAAGTCAATATTTTTCTGCCAAAAGTGCTTTTTCCCCAAAATTCAATTCCCCAGAGAAAGAATATTATGTCAATTTTTGTAAATGAGTGCTATTGATACAGTGTATGAAACATTAAAATGATAACTTGAAAAATACCACTTTCTGTGCATTTTGGAAACCACTGTATAGCCTTGTTGAAGACAGCAGGATAACAACAGGTGAAGGCCTGCCCATATTTCACTCAAACTTGTATTTGCTGACAAGTCACACGTACCTTTTACATTGCCAGGATGCCATACTGGTATTAGCAAGACTGTAATTTCATTAGCAGTTACAGAAGCAGTGGAAAACACTGGGAAAACAGAATTTCGTAGGTATCCAGTTCCCAAGGTTAACAATTACGGCAGAGGCATAGTGCTTTTGTTGTGGAAGGAGCTGATTTCTTTATGTTGTGGAACTTGTAAAAACCACAGGACTGGGGAACGACTATATTGGTCTTGGATCAGATTCACTCCTGTGCAGAGATCCAGCACAAGCCAGTACATCACATGTATTTTGTTTGAACCCCATACTGGGGAATAACGTGGCACGCGAATCACACATCCTTGTTGCAATAACACTTTGTTCCTAAATACTGCTACTCCTGAGCAGACTACAGAGCTCTTCCAGATATTGTCAAAATAATCCCCGTTCTGCAAATAGGGAGATTGAGACAATGAGAGGAGATGTGACTTGCCAAAGGTCACCACCCAGCAGGGAAGCAGAGGAGCTGGGGCACATCCAGATGCCAGAGTCGAGATCTATTTTCTGTCCGTCACCCTTGTACGTGGTGCAGACATACAGCTGACAACAGCTTCTGCCCCACGAAACGTCTTATCAGAAATGACCCTTGTGAAGTCTGCTTGCACAGTGGGAGCTGAGTGCTCGTCACCAAAGGCGTTCATTAATTCATGCCACTTATTTTGAATTTCACTGAAACCTGATTTAATTAGGTGTTGTATATGTTCTGCACAGATGACTAATGCTCTTTTTATTTTTTTCCTGTGGATATGTAGTGTGCATGCTCTTTTTGCTTTCAGTGGCAGCTTTTGCTCACCCCTACTTCCTCCTATGGAATCTAAGGAAAAGGAAAGTCACCAGCATCCCTTTCCACTCTCTAATGAAACTAGGGTTCAGATTACTCTCGGAATGTGAAGACTGGTAAAACATCTCTGCTGACCATTTTAAAACTTCCAGAACATAGAAATTAATTAAAAATGAATTGGAAATCTCAGAGACAGATTTCAGTAGGCAGCAATGTGCACTCGATTCGTTAACTCGCTGAAAAAATGCAAGTGCTACATTTCACCTGTGTCACAAACCCTTAAGAACGAGGAAAGTGTTTATTATCAGACTTTTAGGGGAAAAAAAAGCTAAACCAAGTTGCAGTGCATGCTGTGCTTCTATGTCTCAACAAAAGCTGACTGTAAAATTGAGTAAACTGGGGATATATTTTATCTACTAGACTACAAGTATAGGTTCAGATCAATTCATTCTTGAACTTGTGCTGGTGTTCAAAACAGTAATGGGAAAAAAGTCCTACGAAGGCTTCTTGCAGCAAGGATGAAAATCCTTCCTTACCACAAGTTGCCCCTCTTGTTTTATGGGGAAGCAAATAAATCATTGCACTGGGGATCTAACCATTCTTTGTTGTTTCTTTTAAAGTCAACACATATACACCTGTCCATATGAATTGTTACACTTTTATTTGGCTATAAAGGGCCCAAGTGCCCATTTAAGCACATAATTCCTTGCCTAACTGCATAACCATGAATATTCATGTACAAATTGTAATTACAAGTGCACGCTCATTGTGCACGTAGGGCCCTTGCGTTACTGTTCTTAATTGCCAAAACACAAAAGGTTTCCAAACAGAAGTGACCTGTTGGGTTCTGTTTTGCAAACTGCCTGCTCAGAGGCTGCAGCTAATAGACAGCAGCCCAAGGAGATGGGCAGTTCAGCTCGGTGTGAGGGACCCTTCAAGCAAACTAATGAAGATTCCAACCTTGCTTCTCCCGTCCCTGCACACTCAGAGTCCCACTGGTTCCCATTTTATCGTGCACATGACTAGAAGACAAATTCCACGACAAACCTCTGAAAGGATTTTGGAATTCAGGTTGGCTTAACAGCAAGTAACAGTGAGAAATCCACTTCTCTTCAGACGGATGAAGTGATAGAAATGCAAGGTAGACCGAAAAGAATCAATTTGTCACGACCAGTAAAAGAGAGCTGAAGCTTATGTTTTCATTTCTGATACCTAAACTGGCAAAGCATTTCAGAAGCCGACATTTATTGATCATGTAGCCTCGAAACAATATTGGTGAAGCTCAGAGCCCATCCAGGCAAACGGCACGCATTAAATACAACAGGAAAGTTCCAAAAATTGCTTTCAATAGCAGAAAAATAAATTCCATTTACACACTTGGCCTGTGTATGGGAAGAATTTAGCCACTTTTACCAGCAAGAAAGTGTCAGGATTTTGCTATTACATGGCTTTTTCTTCCACGATACATCACCATTTTGAGATGCAGAGTGGATGTTGTGCCAGTTAATGTCAGCGGCCTCAATCATGCAATCCTTAATCAAGCAGAAGTCCCTGCAGCTTTGCCCATACAAGAATTACAGACTTCGTTACAGGTCTGCTGGTGCAGATTTGACCCCTGCTGCCTCTCTGACTCAATAAAACTCCTAAACCCTTTTGATCAATCCTTCTACAACTTGCCAGGGGGCATGGGAGTGCAGCATTGACAGAGTCGCTTTCTGGTTTTAACCAAGAGCTGACGCTTCACCCAGTGGCTGTACTGGCCAACATACAGCAAGAGAAATAATCTAAAGCAGATACAGGGCTGGCAGGGATCACCTGTCCCAGAATAAACCACTATCTCCACTAACTTCATGCGAAGCAGCTGCTTGCTAGTCCTGGCTCAGTCATTGCCAACATGGCCTTTTATAGAACATGAAAATAGGTTTCTTTAATGGGGTAAAAAGGTCATTAGGATCATTTATTCGAAGCTCTGAAATATGTATTTCATTCTCAGTTTGCTTCTATGTCTTTTAATTGTATCAATATTGGTGGTCTGTCTTTGTAGTGGTAATTGGAAACTGATACAAAATCAGGAGCAGGAAACATGAAGCATTGCACTGAGTGGAGTTGGTTTTCAAGGCATTTATCATCTCACTGCTTGTTTTTCAGTATGAAATTTCCAACACTTTTTAACATACAATATTGGGTGAAAATATTAAATATGTTCACTGGCAGATGATGTCTATTTATCAGAGACAAGCACAATAAAAGCCATACTCTGCTAAATTCTGAGCCTGTGATTCACTAAATTACATAATTCAGCATTAGAGTGATAGGAATATACATCTGGGAGATTTTGTGCAGAAAGCAGCTTAAAAACTTTTGACATAGCCTGGGTGTGAACATACAAGAGACCAATGCAAGGAGAACTATGTTGTGTGTGTGGAGGACAAACAGAATGACAGCGGTGTCCTTCACAGTTCACGGAGAGGAGAGGAGAGGGAGAGGGAGAGGGAGAGAGAGAGGAGAGTGCAAACACCTCTCTTCTGAAACACAAATACTGTGGAGCTGTCCAGACAGACATACTAGTTGAGTTTTGTGTTTTGAAATGAGATTACGTGAAGGCAAACATGTACACAAATGAGATTATGCAGAAGTGGAGAAGGGAAAGAAACCAAATCTGATTTCAAGGAGGGGACAGCCATCGTTGTCAAGAATAGGCAATAGGGAAAGGAGGGAGAGGGTGCCAGCATTCAGGGAGGGGCTTGGCCAAGAGAGAGGTAGGATGGCAGATGGAAAAGTCTGCGATTGCACTGGAGAAAAGGAGGTCCAGGCAGCACCTGGAACTGTGGACTGTGGGCCAGCGGGCAGCTTGCACATTCCTGTGTGTGACAAGAGGCCCAGTCAGTAACAGGCATTAAAGGTCTTTCCAAGAGAGAAAGAAAAGGAAGCGGAGTGATCCAGGTAGCAGCAGAAGTAGCTCCTGAATAGCACCGATGGCTTCTGATTTAGGAAAGGCCTCAAAGGGGAGGTAGGAAGATAATTACCTGTCTATCTAGCTACATACATACACACTTCCATGACCAGAGCTAATCAACAGTGGACAGCCATGTAGAACAAGCACCAGTCTCTAAGCACACAGGCACGTACATGCATTTATAAAGACACATAAATATACTGGTCACACTAATGTGTAGCACATACAGATGTATCAAAGAAGTAAAATGTACAGATGAAATATATATATCTTATTAATATGCACTGAATGCATCCTGTTTAGTCAGAACTTAGATAAATATTCAGGTATACGTATGTGCACTCAGATAGGTGGCATTTGCCTGGCTAAAATTCAAAACTTCTTGAAGTCTACACAAGTATTCCTATAATGTTACTGGCCTGGTTGTGTACAAAGGTCATGATTTAGACTGAACTTAAAATCCCCATGAAATCAACCATAAAATTCTTCTGGGTTCTCATTTTCTAGTGAAAAGACGAAGCAAATGTTTAAAACTGTACCAGGGGACATTAATTATAAACTAATCTAAATGCATTATCATCCTGTGGTCGTTTGGCCTCAATCCCGAAGTAACAACGGGTGAAGTGTCTTCTTAGGTGCAATTAAAGGTCGCTTTTAGGACGGGGCTTCAGCCTCCAAGTGGTCTGTGGAAGCTGCTGCATATCAAAGCTGACTTGGGACAGCTGAAATCGTTCTCTGTTGAAATCCATATAAACATATGACAAATGCCATACATCATCAGGGTTCTTTATCCAAGGTTCACTTCATGCTTTATTTGCCATATTTTCATAGGCAATAATAATGGAATAATAAATGGGGAAAAATATGTTTTTGTTGTCTTTGTTCAGATTTCCCAGTGTGAGAGAGCAACATGTGTCTAATTTTTCCTATCCCCTTGAACAGCCTGAAATGACAGATTGCCCATAATCTGTTATAAAATCTCAGTGCCAGAACATGACAATAGATAGCACCATGGAGTGACTTGGTTATCTCAAAGGGAATAATTTAACACTAACCAATAGCTAAAGGGTGACCCAGTTTGGAGAGGCCTGGAGAGAGCTACATTGCTGGTGGCTCCAACCATGTGTGGCTACATGTGGGCACAGTTAAAAGGCAGATTAATAGGCAGTCAGGTGTGAGGAAGAAAGCCAAGGAGCCCTACTGCGGAACACACGGCATTTATCCTATTTTGTAAAGCACTTTATGAATTAACCTAGCCTGCTCTTCTTTAAAGAGTGAGCATCCAAAGATTCACACCAGCATTTCTCCAGCCTGATCTGTATTCCAAAACAGCACCGCTCACATAAATCTCAGTGTTGTTTTTTACTAGAGAGTGAAAGGCAAAAAAGAAAAGCTGCCTTTAAATCAATAGGCTGCATTGCACACCACAGCGTATGAAAGTAATAGTGCTGCGCTTATCATCCGTGCTGCCACCAACTAATTGCTGTAACTTGCCCTTCATTATCCTCTGCAACATGGTTACAATCATAGAGAACGACAAATAAGAACTGTTATCTTTCTTCTGGCCAGTCTTTACTCGCAGGGTGAGTTCTCATTCGCATGAATCTAGCTGGATGAATAAGATTTACCAGATTACACATTGACTTTAAAGGTTTAATACGAGCGGTGATGGAGAGCTGCCTTAGGAAATATTTTCACAGCACACTTTTGGGATCTAGCACAAAAAAAAGTCTTTACTGCTGCTTTTGTACCCACCATGGTCTCCCTTAGCTCTCCCTGCATTTAAGTCAGTGATGCTGGCAGGCAGAAAACCCAATTCCTACCAAACACTGAGCATGCCTTACGTCTTCCCTGAATCAGGTCTTCCAGTTGTCACACACCAGAGAGGTGGTCTGATTCTTTTGATGTGAAACTAGGTATCTTCACTAATAACACTGCCTATATTGATTATCAAGCAGGAAAAGGGAAAGAATATTATGGATAGGAGAAAAGACTTTGGGCTCTGGCAAGAAAGGATAAAAGAACCTGATCATTAATGTGTGTCCTAGTTAAAGAAGATCCTTTGTTGCAGCAAAAAAGAGGAACTGTAGAAAATCTGCATGAAACATTCAATACCTGCATTAGGGCCACCTGGTCTCTAGCATATTCAGAAGGGGAAGAGAAGCCTCCCAGTCCTCTCCTGTCGCCTCTCAATTCTCTGCAAGAGATCTGTTTTCCCCACTGAATGTAAAGGTCGTGCACAGTATCGAAAGGAAGGAGGGAATGAGGAAGCCATCATTATGAAGTCTTTATTTATGCTAATGATCCTCAAACACTTCAGCATTCCCATGTAGAGACATATGGACTTTATGAGGCACTGCAGTGAAGTTTCACTAATCAAATGAGTGCACTTATAAATGACATTTTTTTACTCCTATGGGAGTCTCCCATGCAAGTGTCTCAAAAGCCAGCGTCCACCGTAGGCACACACAACTTTCACCACCACCACTGATCTTTGTCTGCAGCAGAAGGCATAACTGCATTAAGGCAGGCATATGCATAAGTAAAGACATCCACAGGTGAAGAAGCTTAAATAAAGCACAGCAAAGAAAAATGTTGCTGAACCATTTCTTTTCCAAAGCCTCCCAGACCCAGTCTGAAGCGCCAAACTGCCCGCTCTCTGCTCTTACCATGGATGTGCCATAAGAATGGCTTCCAGGTAGTTCTCATTCTCACCCCATGCTGAGCTCTCCTTTACACTTCTGCCTTTTTCTAACTCCTTCTGGACATTTTGTTTCTTTGGTGTTTGCTTGTTTTGGGCTGTTTTGTGTGTGTGTGTGTTTGTTGTGCTTTGTTTTGTTACTTTGATTGTTGCTTTGTTTGGTTGTGTTGGTTTTGTTTCTGTTTCTGTTTAGGGACATAAGATGCTCTTTTTGTTTTCTGCTTGGTTACAAATTAGTTATGATCAAGAACCTCCTTTAGAAACCAGTAGTACATAAGTGTCCATAATGATGTGTAAAGTAGCTCTGAATATTTGACTGCAAACGTACATAAAGGTAAATCTACACACAACCATGAATCAATGCCTTATTTGTATTATTTGAAATGCTCTGCCAGTTAATGATGTTTTGAATTGTTTTATGATTATTATAACCTCTCTGATAGTTAAATCAATCAAATAATGATTGCTGTAGTTCATCAAATAACCATCTCTAGGAAGCCTGTACTTCCCCTGCATACCACTAAGGAAAACTAGCATTTCTTTACTACCTACGTGATTAGTTTACCTTAATATTTTCAAAATGTGGTGAAATAGTGCCTTGGAGGTAACAGTTAAATATTTTTGCATATGTGTGCAGTGTTTCTATTTTAATTTGAAAGAAAAAGACATGAATTATACCACACACCGTTACGTAGTCAATGGCATGCATTGACTGCAATATGTTACTCGAGGTGGCTTCATACCAGGCATTTACATACACTCCTAGAAATTCTTCCAGCACTTTTTTCTTCACAGCTAAACCGTATCACACTGAGTTTGCTTTTTAATTTTATTAAACCAGTCTTTCAGAAGCTTTCCTACATCTCTGTGAATACCAGCTTTTCTGTGAACAGCACTAGAAGGAACTACTTGTCTTAGCACTGCATTGACATTATCGTGGTAAATGGCTTTAAAATATCACTTGTAACTGTAATATTAGCACAATAAAATGTTTTAAATTTGCCTACCGCGTCCCAGAAATTGCCCTGATGTCAAATTACTTCTCATAGTACATTAACAATTATTCTAATAAGTGTCAGGAGCTGTGATGGACATTTTGTTCTTCTAAATGAAGGCAGATCACAGCTCCAAGGACACGGGCAGTTTATTAAATTTCCTAACTCTTGGCTTTCAGGTAGGTGATGTGGAAGACTCAGACCTATCTATCAATTACAAGTTTACTGTACTAATAGCTTGTAGGATTAGAGCATCTGCAAGCTGCAGTTTTATGCAAAACTCAAGATCAAGGCTTCCCATGCAGTGCTTCCCATTACTGCATAATAAAGATGAATGCAACCCAGTGTTGCTCAGAAAGACCGTTAGCTAAATGAAGAAAGCAGTTCAGTGAATGTGGAATCTGTACAGGAGCCAAATCGAACTCCCTCTTATAACTCAGAGATGCAACATTTGGGCAGCTGCCCATGGAAGGAAAGAGAAGAAAAACCAAGTCTGCATGCATTTTTATTTCTCACTGACTGTAAGCCCATAGTTATAAAACCAAACTAAATTCCTGATCTCTTTACATGTGCTGTTCCAGACTCTTTAACCCATGTATGCTTGATTACAGGAATGAAATTGATATGCAGGCCATGGTAAATGCATTATGGTAACTTTGCAGTTAGGCATATAACATATTCCCACTAAATTTCAGTACCATGGAGTCCAAAGTGAAAACAAGATAAAAAGAATTCAGAAGATGAGAACTCAGTGGGGGTTTCATAATCCTCAGCATGTGTACAGTTGAGAGGCAGAGATCCAAATGACCTGGGCAAATCTGCATAAAGTTTTTTAGAAACTATAAATGAGTTCCTGAAGTAATCACTCCATCAACACATGGGATTCTATCTCCACCTCTCCCACTCTCCACTTCTGCTCGCAAAAGAGGACTTGCATAATAAGTAGAAACTGCATTTGCAATGTACTATTTTTTGAGCCTTCGGGATGAACACTGCTCAACCTGACTACCTGGTGGAGATATTTAATAATGTATCAAAACCGGGTGTACTGCCTCTCCTTCTAAGAAGAGAAACAAGGAATGAGAGGCACTAAACGTTACTTTGTTCCACAACTTTCAGAATACAGAGGGCTGAACGCTGATGTAACCTCCACACCGCACAAAGCAGAGAATCCGGCATTCGCAGTGCGTCCAAATTTGACCCACCACCCAGAGGGAGGTTACCAGAGAAGGCTGGCATGGGGGGGTTAAGATGTTAGCGTGGAATGGAAGCTACATTCGGGAACCAAAAGTGAAATTCCGGTCAGACCGAAACGGTGCTACAAACATGAGGAGAGACACCAAACCCTCTGAAGGAACGGGCTGTGGTTATCACAGCTGAAAGTGACTTCCAAAGCTCTTCCTGGACTACATAGAGGTGTAGATCCCTGGAGCACGTATAGGTGTGGTGCTGAGGGACATGATTTAGTGATCACCTGGCAGTGCTGGGTTAATGGCTGGGCTCAAGGATCATAAAGGCCTCTTCCATCCTAAATAATTCTACGATCCTACATGAAAGGGTATGACTGGGGAGGATCCTCTGGCACCTGCCATTCAAGTACTGCTCTCTATACTGGACTATACTGTCAGGGTCCTGGGTGCACTGGTCTTGATGGCCCTGCCCAGCCTCCTCCGGGGCTGCCACCCACAGTCCCTGCCCAAAGACCCAGAGGCTCCATGTAAGCTCAGCCTTGGGCCTTCAGTCCCTGCCTGAGCTATGCTGTAGAGGTGTTTGCCTCCAGCTCTGTCCAGACAGGTCTCTGCCTGGCCAACAATCCTGTTGATCCCCAGCCCATGGACTGATACACTGGATTGACCTCAGACCATCCTTGTCACCATGGACCCGCTCAACAGTCACTGTACCATGCCTGAGTATCTTGAGCAGGTCTCCCAGAACAGACTGTCAGATTGTCACTCACGAGGAGCAAGGCTTAGAAATGCACAAGATGACAGTATGTCACTTTCGATATGTCTGCATGAGATTCAGTAATTATGATCAAGGGCCTCTGTAAATTCAGAGATAGAAGTCTCAGATGGAAGTATTGGTCAGCCACAGAAAAAAAAAACCTGCTTTACATAGTAGAGATCAAAAAGGTGACAAAACCAGGCCTAAGCAAACGTGGCGTGGACAAAAGAGCCAATGTTTAATGCTAATAAAGTTATTAGAGAGAACTTCATCAGGAGCTTGGAACCACTCACTGGTTTGGAAGACATACAGTTCCTTGCAGATTTGCCAGTATATTGACAGGTGGAGAAGGCATCAACTGTAAACTCTTAAAAGTCTAGGCATGCTGTAAGCAGCAGATCAGAAAAGAAAAGCTAAGAAATCAGACAGAAAGCACCCAAATAGCTCTTCAGAACCCTGTTACTAAACTAGGGATTTATTTCATATAGCCTAAGAAGTGCCCAATATAACAATTCTGTAATTTAAACTGTAGCTAACACTTTTCACTTAAAAAAAGGAGTTAAACTTGTGTATTTCTGAAATAACGCTTTTTAAATCGTAGGTCATTTGTTCAAGATAATTAGCGTGTGACATCACTCATGCTAATGTTAAACATATGGTCAAATGTATTACTACATTATTTATTGCTACATTATGTTACAAAATCCAAGTGCAAGACATACAAAAAGTCAAGAAGCTGAAGCCTGCGCTAAGTTATATTAATTCTCTCAAGTATGATGATATTTCATTGCACCTCCTAATAGCCAAATCTTTTCTGCATCTCAACTGCTGCTTGGCAGTCTGGATAAGAAAGATGTGGGTGATCCATTCCTGTAGTGAGATCACACCCTGCCTGGAAGTGCCTCACCAGATGGTCAGCATATTGCATTTTCCCACTGGTAACATCCTTTTTTCTCTCTGCATCTGGAACTCAAGTAGGAAAATACTTCTGTTGTTTCCTATAGTGCTGAAGGTAGGGACGTATCCTCAGCTGCTGCACAGTGCAGCTACCCGTGTCTATACAGTCCTGGACTTGGAGATAGATCTGAATTTCAGATTCTTATTTCACCCTTGTGCAGTCTGTTGATTCATCAGTCAGGTAACTACTGTCACTTTGATCAAGAATTTCTAGCGAACAACGGCTTATTTGATCTCAGGTGCTTGAAGTGTTGCTTATTCTATTTCAATGCTACTTTGAAATGGGACTTTAACATTCATGACTTCCATCCTAAAATGCCTCTTTTAGTTGATCAAAAGGTTTTCTTGATCCCATTTAAAACTTCCAGAATTCTTCCTGCCTACTGTCCCCTAATGAAAGTCACAGTGGCACTGAAGTCCACAGCTGATGCTTCTTCCCAGAGGCGTGTGGCTGAGCAGAAAACACTGCGTCATGCAGCACGTTGCTGGCAGCTCCACAGCGAGTCCTCCACGGGAGGTCACAGGTGTGAGCTGGTGAGATTGTCTTCACTTACATTGTTTCCTTGCTCTGAGCACCGAAGAATGTAATAGCTTTTTTTAATTCCTGTGTTTGCATTAACTGATAATGTGGTTCTGGGTGGAATGACTTTTTTATTGTAACGTTTTAGCAACAGCCTCAGAGCTTTGAAAAGACATTATTTTAATATGCAAGGTGTTCACCTCCTCAAACAGCTGATACTTCTGAGCCCTTTTCCAAAGAGTTCAAAATGTCCCTGGTAGTATTTTAGGAGCTCATTTCCAAGTGTTTCCCATGTCTTAGAAAACAACATCCTAAAACCACCAATCATTTTGGAGAGCACTGCGGTGATAAATCGGCACGTGGTGAATTTAAATGTGCTGCCTTAAAAGTCATCGTGGTGCGTTGACCTCGGCTGGATACCAGGTGCCCACTGAAGCTGCTCTGACGCTTCCCTCCTCAGCTGGACAGGGGAGAGAAAATACAGAGAAAGGCTCATGGCTTCACACAGGCTGCAGGGGAATCTCTGCTCCAGCTCCTGGAGCACTTCCTTGCCCTCCTTCTTTTCTGACCTTGGTGTCTGCAGAGTTGTTTCACATATTCTCACTCCACTCTTCTCTGGCTGTTGTTGCACTTTTTTTTTGGTTTGTTTTGGTTTTTTTCCCCTTCTTAAATATGTTAGCCCAGAGGTGCTACCACCACCTCTCAGGAGCTTGGCCTTGGCTCTACCAGACACAGGGCAAGCTTCCAGCAGCTTCTCACAGAAGTGGCCCCTACAGACTCCTGCTGCCAAAATCTTGCCACATAAACCCTCTACAGTGGCTGTCATGTTTTAAACTGGCCATAGCAGTGGAAGGGAAGATCCATATAAACCAAGGAAACAGGAATTGCTTAGCTGCTTCATTTCTATAATAAAAATTCATTGCAGAAGAAAATCTTCAAAAGCTCTTCATATCAGGAAGCTAAATCTCATTTTCAGAAGTGATAGAAAGCTTAAAAGCTGAAGTATCACTGACTTTAAGTGTCTAAAATGTTTATACTGCAACTCATTAGATGTCTCTATGCTGGTCTAGACGAGGTAGTTCTGGCACTGCTGGCAGCAGGCACTGGGCATCAGCAAACTCATCACTGACTGCCAGGTCACTCGAGGAGCAACCTGCAGAAAGCTGCTTACAGCTTCAGCTGCCTTAATAACAGCACCTGAACTTAGTAGGTTAAATCTGGTTTGTTTGTGTTAGGTGTAGTGTGCTCATGTGCAGAGACAGATCTGACATCAGTTCTTAGCAGTGTAATTTAAGACTTCTGAGAATTTCACCCCCAGTTATCCTTTGTTAAAATCTCCAGATGAGGTCAAATTCCTCCTCCACTTTTACACATTTGTAATACTTTCTTTTCTCTCCAGACCAATCATGTTTTGTCTAGAAACTATTAGCTTCAGGGAGTTATTCCAGAGTAACACTTTTGTGTGATCAGAATACAAACCAGAGGGAATTGCCTGTGTGTGTTCTCATCCCTCCATTCTACCATCCTCTTCCCTCTTTTTTTCCTCTCTCCCCTACTTATCCCTCCCAGGCACCTTCCAAATCCCTTTATTGGGTTTAGCATTCAACAAAGAGCAATGAACCCACAGAATTCTCCCTTCATTACTAGATTATTGTTTTACTTATAAATAGTATTTCAACACAGTATCAAACTTGATCTGGGGGAGGAGTACAGTGTCTATGTTTTACTTTATAGGTAATAAATAACCATTTGCAAGGAATTATTTTTAACTCTTGTTTTAACAATGTCAACACCAGCACACACACAGACTCTGAGAAAGGGAAGAAGTGCAAATCCACACCAGAAATCTAAAAAAAATGCAATCCAACTCCATCCACATCAGTGCATCTACCATACCAAACTTTAGAGTTTAAAGCCGCTGCCATTTCGGAGGCGCTCCCACAAAACCATCTTTGCCCACCAGAAGTCCCTGCCTCCATCTCTTCAAACCTAGGGAAAAATTGCCCTTGGAACAGCTACAGAGTTCCTCTGTGCACAGAGAATTAGAACTGTGAACTTTTTGCACTGTGGGAAGAGGAAACTCTTGCATTGTCAATGGCCTAAACAATGTATCAGCTCAGAGACTCACTGAATTCCTGGCTAAAAGACAGTCATGATACTTTGCATATTCAAAAGCACAACAATATCTGAAGAGCTTGATTTGCTTTAAGACATTAGAGATTCCTCTGATCTCTATTCAGGAGGACTGCCAACATACCTAAATAAAATTTACATTTACGTGTGCCAGGATATGGAAAATTATCTTAAGAAGTTAAATGCCACAAAACTTATGTAAAATATCTAAAATAGACAGTTTGGCTGTACAGGGTGAAGGGTTTATTTGCATGCACTTCAGATGACCCGATTCATATCTGGCTTTTCTATATCACTTAGGTGTTCGTCTCGGAACCATGTCATGTCAAACCTTCAGGCCATCTACCTTGTCCCTCAGGGCAGCCAAAGCCTCTTAAGGAACAATGACCAGGGTGCCATACTCAACTATCATTCCAGACATTAATTCCCACCGAAGTCAATGGGATGGCACATAAAAAATGACTGCTGGTTACGTCTCCAAGCAATATGTTTTCTTCAACCACAGGTTACATTTTTGGTGATGGAGAGGAGTTCTCATTACTGTTGACAGTTTTTACATACCTAATTAATTCCCTGAGCTCCCTATTAAAACTGTATGCAGAATCTAGCCACAGTCTAGAGGTGGCATTCTTGCTGGAGAAAATTCAACCTATTTGATATGCGTTCCTATCACTTTTTAATAAAGCAGGAACTAATCTTGACATCTGAGTCAATGGGCATTTCATCCAAGAAGAACAAGATAAAGATGAGGGGATCTGATGGAAAGTAGTGGGGTTTCTGTCCATACATGGTGCCCTTGCATGCTCAGACAGCGTTGCTGCATAAAAGCAAAGCAAAACTTGGTTCATACTGATCTATAACATAAACTAAACAGAATTCTTGAAGGATAAATGAGCGTGTTAAGACACAGTGATCCAATTCTCTATTACTGATGATGATTTAGGCTGTGACTAAAGCCAGAAGGCCTCCTGTCTAGGTCCCTAGGATGCTTTGCTCCCAAACAAAAGGGTTCTCTGCCTGGGGATGCTCAGGCATTACACACACAATTAATGGGCTTTTCAAAAGTAGCTCATAATGATGGCACTTACTCCAGCCAGACACTTACCCATATGCTTAAATTTAAAGGTGCTTAAAATCATTTCTGTTCGGCGAAGCATGCAATTAATCTTAAGCACGTGCTTAAAAACTTTGTTGAGCTAGGTTTAAATAAGTAAACATTGTGAGCAAGGAGAGCAGTCATAAAAACGACCACAGAGCTGGAGGCAGCCAGAGCTAAGCAGAGTCATGTCTCGGGGGCCTGCAGGAATGGGATGCCAGCCCAACGCAGACCGTCCCCAACAACAACACAGACTCAGTTTTCACACAAATGGCACAATGGTAATTAAATGTTACAATCTGTTAGTTTAATGTTCTGACTTAATATGACCAGCTGCTTTTCAGGCAGCAGTTCTCTACTGTAAACAGTATTGTCAGGTCAGGTCCGAGGGAGTAATAAACATGATTGAAAGAGGATTCATAATGCAAGCTCGGCTCCTGTTGGTGCGAATCTTCCCCTCGCTTCCCCCTGCCCCCTTGTCCCACTTCCTTGTTGTCTGCTTAGAATCACAGAATTGTTTTTGCTGGAAGAGACTTAGAAGATCATCAAGTCCAAGAGTTCCCCCAGCACTGCCAGGGCACCACTGACCCTCGTCCCTCAGCACCACAGCTCCACGGGGGGCTTGGAAACCCCTCCAGGGATGACGGGGACTCCACCCCTGCCCTGGGCAGCCTGGGCCAGGGCCTGACAACTCTTTTGGTGCTTGTCCATTAATGGTTCATCTCTGCTTTCAGAAGATGTTAGCTGAAATGGGTTTAAACCCTAACTCAGGCTTTCCCCACGAATCCAAGGAAAACCCCTTTTGATGTTCATTTATGCTTCAAAGCATGTTTGTGATGGCTTTTTTGGCAACATTCTTTCTGGAAAGTCCAGGGGACATCGTGGCTGAGCAAGGGCCTGGCAGAGTCCTGGTGAACATTCCAAGGAGTTTGGATAGTTGGTCTGTCAGTCTGGGCCAGGGACAAACTAGATGATCTAATATCAAAAGTTGCTGCAGTGTGTAACAGTCTCTATCTTTTGCATTTCCTTGCAGGGAAGAAGAGGGGCATAAAACCTTTCACTCAGTTGCTAAGTTTTCATTGTTGCAAAGATAAAGGAGCTGGAAAGGAGCTGGAGTCATTTAGCAATTAACTGACATTTTAAAAAACAATTCTTTTGCAACATTCAGGCATCTTTTTTTATTATCTAGTTAATGGTAGCACTTACTGAAGCTAATTTTATGTGTAATAAAACTTCATTACTATCCTTTCTTCTGAGAGGAGGGGTGCAGAGGACAACTGGAGTAAGGAACATATGCTTTCTTATACTTTATCAGTCATATATGTGTATATGATGCAGCACAGGTAGCTAAAACATTCTGCTTTCTTTTTTTCCCTCTTTTTTTTTTTTTTTTGGCTCTGTAACTGCTGTGCTCTTTCATGTCAGAGGTCGCCTATCAATTTCTACTCTTCATTTGTTGTTGTGGTTTGGGTTTTTTTTTTCCTGATCACAAATCAGTGATGAGGACAAGGGAAGGTTAGATCCTTTTTAAAAATAGCACTGATGTTGCTGTTTGCTTATTCAAGGTCTGCCAAGTCTTTCCTAGGCAGAGATCCCTCAGCAGCATGGCAGCATGTTCCAAATCAGCAAAACTAGGTGCTTGCTGACCCCCCACTGCACTGCAGCTGAGGAAAGATGAATCCCCTGTCTGCCCAAGCTGCCCTGCTCCAGCCTGCGGATTCTTGCTGGATACTGTCAGAGGAGCAGTTGGTGTTAAGATGCAAGAAAAATGAAGGCTGAGCAGGGAACACTGTCACAGTGAAAGGTGACAAGATGACATGGCTTTTAACTGTTTTTCAGTCAACAGGGTTTTTCAGCTAGACCATCTCAATTCAAGTGGATCTGGGTTTCTATCAGTGGCCATTATTAGCTTGATAATTGTTATATTCAGAGAGAAAGAGAAATGGACGGATTGATATTTCCTATGGGATAAGATTTAAAAGCATGACTGAGATTTTTAAGAAGAAGTTACAGATTTGCAGAGTAAACATAATATTTTCTACCACAGAGAAAGGAGAGCGCAAATAACCTGAACTGGCTCTGCATAATAATCTTTAAGGAAAGCATGGGGGCTTCCTCAGCGGGAAAATTTCAGTCTGCATCAGATCCCTGCATAATTTAGGTGCTTCTCATGGCTGTTGTGCCAGCCTCACCTCGGAGTAAACAATGCTGTTTTCTAGAGATGAAGAGCTCCAGGCAAATAGCTATAGGTTTATGCTTTAAAAAGTTGCCCATTGACACCGCGGAGGCTCCATCAATTGACACCCACTGAGGATCAGCTTGTAGCACTTCTCTGTAGGCTCAAGCAAAAGTAGCTGGACTGCGTGGAAAAGGTACTTATTAAAATACAAACACTTCTATCACAAAGAAAGATCCTCTGGAAAGTGCTGGCAAAGTATATTTTGTTCTCTCCTTTTCCTATTTGTTCTAGCAGGACAAGCCAACCTCAGCTGTCACTTGCAATGCTGCAAACAAAACAAGCCGGTGTAAATTGATAAAACTCTGTCTGGGGTTGAAAGTGCTCCCACCGAGGGAGGGGCTGAGCCACTGGTGAAGTTTCCTGGTGTTGCTCAGCTATAACCCCAAGTAGGATTTTGCTCTGTATCTTTCGTTTCTGTTTAAGCCGAAGCAATTTTATGAATATGTTTAACAATGAGCACCCCAGGGACAGCTTGGTAAACCAAGCAAGAGAGAGAAGAAAGAAATTATAGATCTGTTTTTGAGACATCACAGTGTGTGCTCAACGCAGCGATCACGTCTTTCTGCATGCTGTATCCTCACGGTGACAGGGGAATAGTCACCTACACCACTGCACAAGTCAAAGGCTCTGAATGGAGGAGCAGAGATCTAAAAAACCCCTTCCAATCTGGGCCCGATTGTTTCCCGTGCTTTGTAATTACTTTAACTTTCAACATCAGCTTTTTCCTGTGAGCAATTCAGCAGGCAAATCAATTGCCCCTTTTCCTAGGAGAGATTCTGTCTAGGTTTAATGTTGGGGAAAAAAAATGCGATGTGATGAGGTGTTTCAGATGTGTGTTCTTCATCTGAAAACATCTTTATTCATTATTTCAGCTGCAGGTATAGTCTGTATCTGTCTCCATCTAAGTTTGCACAGACAGGTATATTTGCTTTACCATATACGTGGTGGTGATATCCTTTAAAAATATAGAAGGGAACTCAAGAATCTCAGCTCTTTATGGTGATAAACAGAACTTCTTCCCCATCATGGGATGGCTTAAGATATTAAATCTTATGTAGAAACCACTGGAAAGCAATTGTAAATTATTTTAGGCAGGCATCACTGCTATCTGAGAGATCTGCACTGCTGGATTCACGACAACCTCGGTACCTGTAGTAATTATAGTAAAATAACCCTGCGTGTCTTTGGAATATCTCTGGGAGACACACTTCTTCTGAAAAGCATGTGGCACATAAAGGCGGTGGGGCAGAACAGCGCTGAAGTGTGAAAGCACTCAGCCGGGGCAGCCAGAAGACTGGGTCTCACGCCAAAGTCACCCTGTTGTAGTCTTTCAGACCATGTCATAGGACGGGATGTTCCCTCGTGCTAATTCGGTGCAGTCTTACAGCACTTGCTTTGCTTTAATCACATGCATATGCAAACTTGGCCTAGGATGTGCTAAATGCTTTTCTAAATATGGATGAACTTCTGAATTAGAGCCTTATCACAGTCATATTCCCACCTTTGTGAAATGTAAGAAGCAGTGGGAGGTGGTTTTTGCTTTGCAGTATCATAAAAATACAATGTGAAAACTGGCTTCGTGCCTATTGTAGGGGAAATGATCTGAGAGCCCGGCGTTTAAAGAGAAGTGGCTGACCTACTGTGAAACATGAATAACGTCCCACGTTTCACGCCTTGGTCTGCCCATCAGAAGACCTTCTCTGAGATTTAAGTATTGTTTTTCTATTTCTTTGCTATTGTCAGATGAAAGGTACTAATGTCCCAAACATCATTATGAACTGAAATTCATTGCATGGCTGGAATATCTAAGAGCCCGATGTTCTCTGAGACACACTGAGAACTGGTTTAGTTCACAAACTAAAGTTAACTCTATTACACTTTACAAAGAATCTCAACGTTTATATAGCTGAAAGAATGATTTTAAAAATACATTTTTAATTTTAAATTAGACTTTTTAATCAAAGTGTAGATTGCAGCAGCTACACCAAACCTAAATGCATGACTCGGTTCCCAGGGAGGATGTTCTTTAGACAGATGAGAAAAGTTTCAGACTGAAAAATGGCCTTAAGAATTACAAGTGCCTTCTGTAAGTACAAACTAGAAAGGAAATCTCCTTAGGAGTAAGAAAGTATATTCTTTGCATCAAATGGTGCTGACTTTTTCATCTTCTTCTTTAGACCTCTGGTTTTGCTGGACACTTAGAGCCCCTTTAGTGTGTTTATGAATTTTCTCAACTCTTTCTGATTCCCAAATGGATCAATTTTGTTTTATTTTCTTTTTTTTCTGTGTCAGTTTTCCAGAGAGGCAGAGAAAAAAAATCTTGCCCAACGCTCACCAGTGAGATGCACGTTACGGCAGAGCTGCCATTGCTACTGATGCAATTGTGCTGTATAAGGTATATTTGTCCTTCAGCTTTGCTTCCAGCTACGAAGACCGTGGAAGGTTGGAAGTTTTGTTCACACTCAGAGACTCATCAAATGAAAACAAACCTCACTACTCAAAAAAGTGGTCCATACAGCACTACCTGTTAGTCTGTTTTCTATGGACTGTTAGATACCTCCCAACAGATGAGCTGTTCTACCAGTAGTACACACACGGACACACCACGCACGTATGCTTCCACTGATTTCCAGCACTGAACTGGATCCTTCATCTGCCCTTCTGCTTCTCCCTGACTGCTTCATTTTCTTTATTCTCTCCTCCGTGTCAGCAAGCGTTCACTTGCATGCACCAAGAAGAAAATATTGAGCTGTTACTCTGGAATGCCAGGGCTGAAGAACGCCAACTCTATTGTGTAGTGTATCTTCCCTGCTTATGCAGTTGCTGTGATGATTAATTAGTTAATGCTACAAAATACTTGGAACATGAAGACATATAGCTATAGAAATGCAAGTATCCATTCATTATTATTATCATATAGGGTCAAGGACAGGCCGAGCCAGCTAACAGAACCAAACTGCTAGCTTGTACTTCCAAACATGGAGCAAAATTCACCAGAGAAACCCACATGTTCTACCTAATTTCTTCACTCAATCTATTCAAATTTTATCGGTGTTGGGAAACGGTACAGAAGAGTTTTGCAGCTGGACCACTGGTTAATAGGGTCTTCTAAATGCTGACTTGAAAAGCGCTGTTTTCCTCTGAGCAAAACTCATCTGATCCAGATATTTCAACATTTCTGACCCTAATAGTCTCTTTCAAAATCATAGCTGTTAAAACACTAAAGATTTCTATACTATGCTAATGGAGAGAAGGTGAGCTGCTGCTAGGCATCTGCTGCTTGATAATAATTATCACAGTAATTAAGTTTTGCCATAGCTGTTAAAATAAGAATCCAGTTTTGACATTTATAAGAGTGGCATTATGAAAAGCTGAACTCAGAATTATCTCTTTATCATAAGACTAAAACAATTACAGATGTTCTATTGATGTATGCCGTGGTCCTCTTCTCAGCACAATAATTATCTCTTAATGAGCCCACATTAATGTAAATTGGATTCATCAGGAAATAAATTTCACAATGAATGTGAGGCACTCTACAGGTAACCTTTCATGAAAGCAAAGCAAACACTAATCTTGATCGTTTGCGGACGAGCGATTTCTTTTCTGGTCTGAGACAAGTAAAAAAATCCAGGTGGGTCACATTGTTTCCTTGCATTCTTCCTTCATTCAGGAAGGTTTCACGGAAAGAAATTGAATGTGACACTTTTGTAATATTTGCCTTTGGTAAAGGGTGGATTTTGTCTCGGATCCTACTTCCATCAGGCCCTTCCTCATCTCAAAGAGTCATTGGTGCCATGGTACAATAGTGGGAGTCTCAGTGCCAAAAGCTGCTGGTTCTGGAGAGTTCCAGCTGCAGCGTTCTAGGAATACCCACTGCCTTGCTGCTTCTGCTCCACTCTGTACCCATTCTCACATGGTCTTAAACGCCTGGAGTTGTCTAAAACTGAAGCTTCACTGGGTAATAAATATCCTACCTCATAGCCACAAAAATAATAAGGAAAACAAGTAACTTTTTTTTTCAAAGAGCTTATTAATATCCAAAATACTGTACTGTGGATATATCGTACGTAATTCCAGTGCTCACAGTGACTCAACAATCTTAAACAAGCCAAGGTTATCAAACCTTCATAGAGAAAATCCAAATGTAGATCCCTGCCTAACAACATTCTTCAAGCTGTGTTTTCTGTTTTAATTTCAGGGGACTTAGAAGACCGTCGGTCTTCTAACCAGCCAGTTTTAAAGCATTTAAAACTGAGTTTTGAATGATGTCCTGTTGCTCCTAGAAAAACTGATATGACCAACTGGTAAGTAGCAAAAGTAATTGTTAAAGGGAAGAAAAATAATCACAAAAACCCACAACATTTTTTGTTCCTAAAGTTGCTTCACTGTTAAAACTGCAAGTTAGAGAACAAGGAACGCCCACTGGTGGTATCCTTCAATAGCTGGGTTTTGGTTCAACAGCTGCCTAATGCTGAGAACCAAATATATAGTATGTCCACTTTGGAAGAGGCTAGAGAGCTGTAAGCCTTCAACCTAAGACCGTAATGACAAGAAGGTGTGTCTGCTGTGACTGACTGGCATGGAACATGATTCCATCCAATCTTCTAGAACGCTTCTATATTCTTTACTCTGAAAAAAAAGCTACTGAAAGGAAAGACAGAGGTAAAACTGGGTTTGTAACAGACTGTGCGAGGGAAGCAACTCCCTCAGGTTTTGGCTTCACAACCTTTCTGGGCAGCCTGGTCCAGGGCTCCGACACCCTCAAAGATGTTTCTCCTGAAGTTGCAGTGGAGCTTCTTGTGTTCTAGTTTGTCCCCGTATGCAAGTTAGTTCCCAAACTTTAGACAGCAACAGTGCACCTAATATTTAGCCAGAGTCCTGTGTGGGCTCACAGAGCTTACACTACAACCCTTGCACATCAACCAGTCACAGCAAGGGACTGCAGCGCACACTTCTTGTCTAAGTCAGGAGGCAACAGATGGCTAAACCCAAAGAGAACAAAAGGGAGCAAGCAGACAATCCCAGTCGGTGACAGCCCCACCAGTGCACTAGATACATAGCTGTCATCGAGTTTCTTGTGGGTCTTATCCCCGTGCCAGAAGGAGACAAAAGGTCTATGTATTACTTCAGCTGTATTTTGAGGGCTGAAATGCAATTTCACAGGTACACAGGCTCATTTTGGCCTTCTGCAGAGGACGCTTTTCTCCCATGGTAGAATATTTCAAATAATACTCATTCAATTACAGTGGCGACATCGGAGATTTTTCCCCCTGAATAAAACGTCCCCCTGAAATTCATCAGGATATCTATATTGAAATGCATGCAAATTGTGTACATACATTTACACTCTCACGGATATGGCAGAAGTCTCCATTAAAAAAACATTCGCTTTCTTACTGCAGCATTTGTCTGCGGATTCTAAATGTCAGTATTATCCCCAGTGAGAAGAGAAAGGAGGTGGAAAGGTTGGTAGTTTTGGAAAGCTAATTGCCACCCGTAAATTGGAGTTATGAACACACCGTGGCTTCCGCAGCAGCGAGGCACAGCAACGCTGCAATTTTAGGTCTAGCTGCACAACCCCGCATTTACAGAGGCACGCTTTGGATGACCATGATCATCACAGGAGATGAATCCATGTTAATGGGGAGGTACATTGGGAGATTAAAAGAATATTCTTTACAATTTATTAATAATAGACTCTTGGAAGTAAAATGGAGACAAATCTCCATCTAGAACAGACTTCTACAGATCGTACCCTGCTGCTTTCATCAAGGACTTGGTCAGTAACATAGGAGTGCCCAGCACTAAAAGACAAGATTTAAGTGATATAATTTTTTTTGGTAAGATGTCACAAACAAGAAATAACACTCTATTTGAAGCAGCCGTGATCACCGTTTTGACTCCATATGGCATTTTTGTTGCACACCAAAAAAGGATGTTAGTCAGAAACTCCCTCCCCCATCTCCAATGCCAGGAAAAAACGAACACCAAATTTTCTTTGGCGCTAAGATAATATAGTAGATGGAGAAGTTCAAAGGTTACACGTTGGATTTTCACTCATTCTCTGCGGACAAAAAGAAGCCACAGAAATGTACCACTTTCTACCCAAAATAGGCACGTCAGTCCCTTTAAATGTAGCCCTTTATCTACACGGTCTGATGAGGATATTTAATTGGAATTAATCTTGGATCTTCAGTATTTTCTAATATGCCACTCTTGCTTTTTAAGTTTGGCTTTTTGAGTAGACTGCCAATAAATAAGTTATTTTTTCCACCAGCAGGTTACCTCTTGAAGACAGTTTTCTATGGATGAAGGGAGAAAGGATGTGTTGACAGTCACAGATACCAAGACCATATGCTGCCTAATCTCATCTCGAGCACATACTCTGAACCTCATGAAATCTATGTGATATTTAAATGCATCTTCACTAGACAACTGCAGATCCATCAGATCTCTTGCTCCACACAGGTATCCACTCTGCTAGGCGTTCTACAATATTTGATCCTGAGGGGTAGGTACTTCTGACAGTTTGCCCAGTGGTTTCACTGGCTTTGCTGAGGTTTTCCTAACTCTGCCCGAGATCAGGGTTTCGATTTATCTTCTGCAACATTACACAAAACCATTCTAACAAGTTCTACCTCGTCTTACCCAAGTCATTGGGGATTCGGATAAGAAACTTAGCAGAAAAGATGCTGATTTGAAAGCACTACTAATGCAAGAATTCTGGTGGAAAAGATCTTTTTCGTTCTCTTCTTGAAATAAGACTTAGATTGTCACCATGTGTCTGTGCCTGCCTGTCTCTCATCCTCACTAGGAACTTCTTTTGACCCACTGGCTGATTTCAACAGCCTATGGCAGACTGGTAGAATATCCCAAAATACTGAAGTTACGAGGCTGCAGAAAGACAATGAGACAGAAAAGGCTGACTTTATTACTGCCCTGAGGAAAGCATCAGAGGATGCATATGGGACTAATCAGTTGGAGGCAAAGGTTTTAAGTTTTGTCTCCTGATAATACAGTGCCTAGCACAACAAAGTGCCAGTTCCTAACTGGAGCTGCAAAACACTACTGCAAATATTAATATCAACATGTCCTTCTTTGTCTACAGGAATAGTGGAGGTGTGACATCACTTAATAAAACAGCCTTTCTATAATTACAGAGGGATCACTGTTACAAGTGCAGCCCAGACACCAAATCTGTCTTTTGCCTCTGCTGAGATTACAAGTGTGACAAGTATGATTTGGAGAAACACACCATGATGTTACAATTTCATGCTCAGTTTGCCATGCTTACAACGAGGCAACAGGCAAAAAAGCCTTCAACTGGTAAATGGAGTAAATTTGCTATGGAAATCACTGAGAGAAGATAAATATAGAGTCCCACAATGTCATTTTTACAGTCAATTTTCTCTCTGTATCTGAAGTTTATATCAAAAGAAGGGAAATTACATATATATTTCATCTGGACTATAATAGTACTAAATTAGGTGCTCTAGAGATGATTTATATAATGTCGATAGGCTGTCAGTGGCAAATATGAGAATTACAATTACAGTAACAGTGAAACAGAATCCTCCCTAATTCATGTACAGTAGTGAGAGCTTATGCAACTTTTAAGTAAACATTTTTTACAGATATTTAAATCAGCTTCAGCCGAGCAGTGTGTTGAGGAGATAGAGCAGCTCTTTCCCCTCGTACAGAGACTTTCTTTTGAGGAAATCTGGAGTGCTTTAGTATTAAATGTTACATGAGCTTTTTTATGTCCATCATTTGAGTGAGGACACTGAAGCACAATGTAGTAAACAAACTGCCACCAGTCTCACACCAGATTTATGGTCAGAACTGGCCACTGGAGTGGAGGAAGGGTTCTGTTAGTCATGAGATTCAGTTATTTGCTCCAACTACCAGAGACATTCCCTTGCTAAACAAAGTACTACTTGGTGCACCAAATCACCTGCTGAACTACACATTCTCCCTTTGGTGACCTGCAGGACTGTGAGGTGTTCAACTGCTGCTCAGCAGGAAAAATAAGGAGCTCTCTTACCTGCAGCCCCAGAAGTAGCAGCAGAAAAAGCCCTTCCTCTAGCCTGTGACTCACTAAGTCATCTTCTTTTACATTCTTAACATCTAAACCATGTCTCCCCTATTAGCTGATATTGCAGTAGTGGCAGATGCACAATAAATAATACATTATACAATGGTACTTCAAAGGCCCGAATAGTGCAAGTGCAGTATCTTTCTTAGATTCAGTTTATTTAATGCTTTCCATAAAAAGGGTGTGTAATCGTTATTTATTTATTTATTTTTCAACTGAGTGCTTTGACAGTGTGGCCTTCCAGTTTTCATTCTACTACTCGGTGACCTGGCTGCTCCAGTGAGTGCAAAGGCCATTTGAGAAATAAAATGGATAGAAATACAGTTATTAATCAGCACAGCTTCCTGAAAATGAGCATGCTGCACAGGGCCAAGCCCCACAGAAAGGAAAAAAGACGTGACATTTCTAGGAATGCCACTGGGAGCTGTGTGGCAAATCAGTGAGTAATGAGGTAAGAAAGTAATGTGAATGTGGTTTGGGTGTTGTGAGGGGTTACAAAAACATAACCCTCCCTCTGAGAGAGGAAATGCCCACGGGATTTAACGGTGCATTTGTGTTTTAAAGGAGCACCCACAAAACTCCTCTGTTTCCCTTCCGTTTTGTCTTCTACTCAGACCTTTTCTAGAGTAACATCCCAGGACCATGCCAGAGGGAAGGGCAGGAGGCAAAACCCCAAAGTTTCACAAATGAACTGCAGGGAGGAGGCACAGGCCAGCTCAAAGCAAACCACTGAAAAGGGACATGCCAGGGACATCAGAACACTGTCCACTTCCATCACGGAGAGGGCTGGCAAAGAATTATGCTTCCCAGAGCAATGAACTGGATCAGACAAGTCGAACCCCTGCCGGGGGGACGCACTTGATGTCACAAACTAGCCCATGAAGTGAAATCACCCAGTGACAGGACATTTGACTCATAAGCAAATAACCTGGGCTATGACGGCCCAAAGCATGGCGCTGATTTCAGAACCAGGTCGAGCCTTGAGCCGTTGTTTCTGCCATCAGGTGCACATCAGTGCCGAATTTTTTCTTCAACATCAGTCCCAAGGTGCAGTGTGCAACTGATGTTGGAATGCGGCCCTTGCATCGCCTGCTGGGAAACAACATTCCTGAACAACCAGCTGCAATTATGGATGAATGACAATTTCGAATCAACAGCCGACTGACTTCACAAAGCTCATCCCTCCAAGACCATCACGTATTCAAAAGCTCCTAGAGGTTTACACACACAAACTGATGCCGATATTTAAACAAGTTAATCGGTTCACGACTTTAATACACAGTAAATTTTCTTTACTGTAGCCACTGTACACTGCAATGGAGATTAAATTAAGAATGTTGTAGCAAAGCGCAGGCCACAGTTTGTAATAGATTTATATGGACTGTATGGATATGTTTGTCTTTTCTTTTATTTCCTCATAAGCGATGCCATTACAGCTGCCGTAATTCTTATTTACTCAACTTCTAGGCTGCTGGCAATAGCATAAAAATAGATTTTGAGAATTTATGTCATACATGCATCATAAGAAGGCAACAAAAGAGCACAGGTAAGATTTATTTAGGTTTAGAGGCAGTGCTCTTCATATTCATTTTCATGCTAACCTTGTCCCTCCAAACAGAAAAGTCAATCTCCTTGCTTCCCAGCAGGCTGAGGACCTGCAGTTCCCACCAAGCCGAACAGGAACTGCACTGCAACTGCCTGTCTAACTTTGGGCTTAGATTTGATACAGAAATTGGAAGACAGCATGAATAAATTCCCACCGGAACACTGTTGTATTCCCGGTATATTCACTCCCCAAACTGAGGAGTTGGTTTCTAATTCAAGATGTACTGCATGTGACAAGACATCTCCTTTCAGCTTCACGCAGAGGAGTTCATCTCACAGCACCCAGAGAAGCCAACACTGATTGGGAGAGGGGATCGACTAATACATTGCTAAGCCTTTGGAACTGCACCAGTATGGGATCTGGGCACCAGAGTTGGAAGAACAGTATTTCAAGTGCCATTTCACAAGCAAATCATCACAGGATGTTGTTCTACTTGTGAAGAAGTCTTGAGAGGATAAAATTGAATTCCTACCTCTTTTCAAGGGTGTCTATTTTCAAAGGCAACGTCTGTTTTCACACTTGGCAGGAGCAAAAATGTGCACTCGCAACCCCCTACCCTGGTAACTTTTCTCCGTGGTGCAGGTAGGGTCCTCCTTAGAGGGCTACAGAACTACGGGCAGCGGTGCAAGGTGCCGACGGTGCAAACCCTGAACCATCACTCTACCTCCTTTTCTTGTCACGAGCACCTTTGTTTGTTGAATGACAAAGCAGGAAATATTCATTACCTTCATGCTCTAGGATGTTTGCTTTAAGAGGACTTTCCTTCTACCTATTATAAATGTTCATAAATCCAGAGTGAAATATTCAATAAAAAAGGGAAGATTTGTAGTTATAGAGAAGAGCTCAAATAAAGTTCATCGTTTCTAAGTAATGCAGCTTTCAATTACCATACCCTTTTTAAACTGTGAAAGATGTAATGTTAATCAAACATGTAATTTGCAAGTGTTTTTCTTTAGTAAATGTCATGTACAAGTAGATATTTAGGATGTAATGCAAAAAGTAATTGCAGTTGGATAACTTTCCATGGTAATATTTGTTTACATTAGAGCAGACGTGAGTATTCCTGACAAAGGAAGTGAATACTGTGCAAAAAATTCAAACCCCGCTCAAGTCAATTCCAAAACACCCACTGCCTTCTAGGACTAGAGTGTCACTATTTCATTTTGGTGTCATAACTAATCCCTTTCTTCTTCTTACTAAGTAAGAGTTAAAAATGGACTTAGCATAATGAATCCCTATGGATGAAATGTACAGATACTCTCCAGGGCAAAAAATGCCAACCGTCAATGATGCAACGTGTCTGAAAAGCGGAAGAGTGGTGAAGTCAGACATGAACTTTGAAGGCAGAGGCTCCATTCCAGGCTCTGGTTGGGTGACTAGAGGTGTATCGTGCCACCTTTCTTACAAATTCCCAAGATAAGGCTTTCACAGATCTTAATTCTTTCTCTTTTCACCTACATCAGGATTAGAGCACCCACAAACTTCTGCTAGGTCACTCCAGCCCAGATATCTAAATTGTCACAAGCCCATCCTCATCTTGCTGGGGTATCCCTCCCACTGCTACTGGGTGTAAGTGATGATGAGCTGTTTTAAAAGGCTAATGGCAAAGTTCAGTTTTATAAAAAATACATTTCTACTTTTAATAAAAGAGTGTTCTATACATACACCAGCTAGAAAGTAACCCCCAGATGCAGGGGGCAACAGGGGAGTATTTTAGGCTGAAATGCTGACTGACAGCGATGCCTATCAAGAGAATTGGGGAACTGTCAACAAGATGAGGAACTGGATACACCCAGTATGAAAACAATCTTTACATTCATGGGAAGAGGATTCATAATGGGACATCCTGCACTGTGAACTGCAGCCTCTCAAGCCACCCTTAGAGGTCAACTCTGTGACTGAGTTAATAGCTAAAAAGTAACACTGAAGTCCTAAATAGGGGCTTTCATCAGAAAACAAATGTTCTTTCAGAAATTCTTTGCCAATGGCACATTTCAAATTTCTGCAGCATCCTTTTTGGAAGACTAGAGACTCTGTTCTGCATTCTGCAGTTATATACACGTATTCCCCAGCAGCACCACCTTTGCCCTTCCCATATATTTCCCTAGAAGACATGTGCAGTTTATTAGCTACAGAGCAGTCGGTAAACAAAGAGCATCCGAGACGGACAATTAAATCCTGGACGTGAGGGCCAAGGTTCACATGAACATACTGAGGAATGAGGGTTCCTATTCTGGCATACAGCGCATATAGTAAAACGATGTCAACCCCACCCTGACCACCTATCTCAAATTGTTTTCAGCAAGTAGGATGCAGCTTCGGTACTGCACACGCAGTGTGGCTGGCATCCTAGCACGGTTCATGCTGCTCTTTTCATATAAACAAACTGAACATCATTTTTTTTCTTAATTTACCACTAGCTACAGAATTCATGGCAAGGCAACATTTACAGTGAACCCATCAGCCAGCAATTTGCCTCCACTTGTTTATGTTTACAAAGCATTTCCCACTGTTTCCTTTGCCTGGGAAATTGTTTATCAAAGAAAACTATCAGCTTCCTTTAGTACTATCTACCTTAGATAAATATATGCTGTATTTTATCCAATTTTTCATTCACTTCTAGGCATTTGATTCTCTTATTTCCTTCCAAATGTATTCTATGATGCGTATATTACTGAGATGGGAAAAAGAACAGGCCTCTAGCTACGTGCGTTATTTTTCCACCCTTTTAAATGTAACAGCTATGTTTGATTTTCTTCAAGTACACGATATTGTGACCAAACAATGAACTGCCACGATGGAAGAAGACTCTGCAGAGAGAGGCAAATTTTGCGTGTCCTTGAGGCTCAGGGATGAATGAGTGAAAGACTGACCATGGCGATTACAAAAGAGGCTGAACTTCTCTCAACAAAAAGGGAATTGGAGGGAAGCCTTTGTTCTAGATCAACCGGCACTATCAGTTGCATGGATCAACCTCCTGTGGAACTGCTTTTCCCTGAGTTAATCAAAAGAATGCAAATATGTCTTCCTGAGCATGGGGAGAGTATACCTGGCTCAACTCAACATGGCATATAAAAACGAGCAATGGAGAAGATCACTTTAAAGAGAGCAATGGGCTTGAGCAGGTTTCAACCCCACAGTGTCCTTCCCAGTGAGCGTCATGATGGTGAACACACTTACAGGGACCAGTAATGAAATTCAAGTCCGTGTTGGGATTTAACTGTATATTGCAACTGCCACACTCTGCTAAGTGTAATTTGTACTTGTGGTGCAATTTAAGCACACTGCTGTATCGCTCTGCTACATCAAAATGCTGCATAGATACTTCAAAGAAGTGAACGTCGTATTAGCCGTTAACACCCCCCCTGCAACGTCTGCAAGAACCTGGTCAGCAGACAGGGGACTCGGACGAGCACCCCTTTCACCTTGGTGAGATTTATTAACAAATCCTCCCTATCGAATCAGATTTCATATGCCATTGTTTCAGAATGTGGCTGGCAGATTACCTGGCTTCTCTGACATGAGCACACTAGCATCTGTTCCTACCTCAGCTGTAGCTGTTTCTGTCCCTTTTACTCATCTTCTTTTTGACCCCACATTTGTCAACCTTGCAGAAAATGGAAGAAACGATCTGTCTGGTTTGGTGACACCAGGGTCCTAACTCCATTTCCACTGAAGCAGGACTCTCCCATCCTTTTCTTCTCTTTTTTTACCTACAGAACTGCTATAGCTTTTTTTTTTTAATAGCCTGTGCTAGGCATAACTCAGCTTGACTTTTGGCAAATCTCACTTTATCCCTAAGATATTTTGACTTCTAAGACAGTTGTGTCTGCTGTTCAGTTCCTTTTTCTATTCCTTACAGACCTCTACTTATTTCTAAAATCATTTCCTTTAATAACTAACATGAAAGTGGCTTTAGGGTCTCCAGCTACAAGTTTCTGCTGCTTAAGCTGTTGATTCCTGACAGGTTTCTCAGAACCTGGACTTCAGGACATCCATCACACGAAATTTCCTAAGTGTTCCAGGCCAAGGACATTCCAAATGAATTTCTTTAGTTTTAAATGTTTGTTTTATAGATATATGATTTTTTTTCCTCCTTTTACTTCCCTTGAGTTTAAATGAACCAGTCATTGTTCAGCCTGACATCATTTTCTATGACTGGGCCATTTATTCTATCTTCATTATCTACCAGTACTACAGCTGAAACAGTATTTTCCTGGTTCACTAATCTGCTGGCAGGAATATCTACTATTTCAGTAACACTTGTTCTCCAAAATGTATCAGAGAAATTAAAGCTTGGAAATGATACAAGTCCTAGCCGTAGTTCTCTCTGTAGTAACATTTGACAGGCCTCTACATATAGCCAAATCAAGCACTAAACCCACAAAGCACATTTCTAGCACTACAGTGCTGAAAACTTTTAGCAGCCTTTCCTGCAGTGATTTTGACCTAAACAGATGTTGATGTATCTTTACTATCTTTTATTTCTCTTAAGCTGATCGTAACCCTACAGCATAATGGTACCCTGTCAGCTTTTAGCTGTCTTTTCTATACAAGCTATAATAAAGTGGCTCTGTACATTTCATAATCATATAATTACAGAATTTGGAACTAGACACTACGGTTCCACAGATAACGTCTCACACACTGCATACGATGAAGCTTTCAAAGCTACAAACCGAGTGAGAGCTGGGGGAGTCTTGCCTTCCTAAGTGCTTGGGACTTCAAACAACAGCTCTGTGCAGTGAGCTTCCAATAAACAGAAGGAACCGATCAGATCTGTGGGTGCAGCTAAATCGCACCAGGTTTTCCAGGATGGGAAATTTAACTCTAAATTCCTCAATACAGCAAAAGTGATTTAACCCCTTGGGTGCTTCCAGGTCTCTCTTTTTCCTCTCCAAAACCCCATCAGCTGGCTGCTTCTGACTGGCTGTTGACAGCTTTCCTATAGACCTCATGATTATTCCCCACCTTACACGAGCAGGTTCAAATGGGTCACAGCACCAGCATGAAAGCAGCTCCCCCGTGCCTGGGGTGGAGGCATCATTCCACTCACTTGACAAGCTATGGCCACCCCCTCACGATGAGAGGCTGCATCATGCACCTTCTTGAGGGTCTCACCTGGCATTAACTTAGCAGAATCAGTCTGAAAGGAGGGTTTTGAAACTTCGATCGACAGAAGACATCACCCACAAGAATGTTTTGATCAAATGAGATCAAATTTATATGATTGCACACTGCAAGTTTATAAACATGGCAGGAAAGAATATTCTCTTTCTGGGAATGTGAGTAAAACATTTCCATTAAGCCTACGGGAGATTTGCATGCTCATGAAATACAAGATCAATCTACTACAGAGTTTGACATACAAGGACTTTATGTTTATGCTTTGGCTGATGTTTAGCATGCTGCAGTGCAGCAAATAGAAAAGTGTAGTTGAGCTGTCATGTAAGATAATTGATTTTGACAAGACTACAAGTTAATTCGTCACTATTTTGCAACAACTTATTTGGAAATTCTTTGCAGCAATGTCCCGGAGGACAGCATGTAATCGCTTGTAAACTGAAATTAGGTCCAGAGTTAAATATCATTAAATCTCAGGTACAGCCAGAGCTCAGCATGCGACTACTAATGTGTTACCTTCCCTATTACATCAAGGACACAACTGTAGCAAAGGTTATGAAGATTATTGCTCAAGTTGCAAATTGCTTGTAACTAGAGAATTAAGTTGAGATAAATTTCCAGGCAGCCTACAAATGGGTGTAAGAGAAAAGCCACTGAATGGACACCTGAAAATCATTAATGTTCCCATGCACTCGCATTTTCTTGCGTTTCTGTTGCCCACACACACACAAAAAAACCCTCTGAAATAAAATAGATTGTTATAGCTCATCTTTGTACTAATATAACCAAATTAAATCACCACTCACATCAGCCATTCTCATATTTTATTATAACAGAGTATGAAGGATTGGTAGATATTTTAAACCTGTGTTGTGAAGACCATATTGTTTGATGGTTTTATTTGAGACCATTAAATATTAATTGCTGAACTAAAGACTGCATTAAAAAGTTATGTTGGATACAAATAATTCAACTCCCTGCAACTCAAAAGAATATTTGCATATTTACCTCCTCTCAAGCCACAGCTAACGATCTCACTTTGGCTAGTTTTTGGGGGGGTTGAGAGTCATTTCTACACACAACTGCAGTTAGCATTTGACTTACATAGTGAAGTGAAGGTAGAGGGCACAGATTAAATGCCCCAGACAGCTTTGTAATGGCAATTTAAGTAGCACCCCTCAAAATATTAGATACTTTCCCTTACAGTCAGAATAACTCCTTAATGTCACTAATTACTTTTTAATGATCATAAGCAAACAAAAGACACTGGGTAGGTGCCATGTGCCAGGAGACTCAGTGCAGTATATGGTCAGTCAGAAAACTCATCATCCCACCTGCTCTCCAAAGCTGCCAGCCTCTGAGATTGGTTTGGGTTCAATTTCTACAGAAATGGAGACTCTGTTCCTTTTGATTAGGTTTTTGGAGCAGGGACACCTGTACTGAAAAGCTATCTGAAAGTAGGCTCAGATGGTGACTGTGATCCTTTTCAGCAACAACCACTGATTTTGCAGAAACAGTCCCCTGCCCTTTACCAGAAGAACAGTGAATACAAATCCTCTCCTGTTTTCTAGACTCTTATTTCCTAAATTTTAGAAAAATGCCTCAGGATTATGTATGTCTCAGGTTTTTTTCCCCTCCTCTCCTCTCCCACTTGAAGTTCAAATTTAGAAATATATTGCTCAAGTCCCCAGGGGTGTCAGCCTGGCACCCTTTGCAAACGTTGAATTGCCTGCTTCTGATTGCCCGTCTCTATTTCCATTATTATGTGAGAGGGAGGCCACAACGTGACACCGGTGGCACGCTTGGCAGTTTCCACTTAGTGACTCTGCGAAGAAAGTAACCCCAATGAATAGTTGTTATTTGGATGCACGGCTTGAAAAGGCAGACTGTCATTTTGAAATACATTAAAGGAATCTTACAGTGATATAAAATGGTGCCGTGGACTCTTAGTCCGGCTACCAAAGCAGCACCAGAGCACTCCAGGGAAGAGGGAGAACTCGAGGTACTAAAATCCTGCCACTGCTCTGCTTGACAGCATTTCATTGCTCTGGTGTGACATCATATTGTGGGTAAAACAGTAGGCAGCTCCTTGAACCCCACTGGACTCCCTGCCTGGTGGATAATGTACTCTGGAAGGCAGCTCACCGTGAGGCCTCTACAGAAACAAGGCTGAGCCTCTGCCCGCCTGGAAGGCAGACTGGTGCATCTGACTCTCTTCCCACCCAGGAATTAGGTGGTATGCAGGACAATAAGGGAGGGGAGTAAAGAAAGACAACGGATGAAAGGAGAAAGCAAGAGAAAGAAAGAGATGGAAGGTAGACGATAAAAGACAGAGTAAGAACCATGGGGTCAAAAGGCAGCCAGAGCCTGGCTACAGCACAAAGGATCGTCTCTTAAATTCAGCCTGCTGTAGTAGTAGCATCTCATGACCAGGGTATTTTAGGAACCGGTGATGCCAGCCACACCTCAACATAAATCCCAGTGCCTTTCCCCATAAGGAAGAGACTTAACCTATTTCCTGGCCTGTATTTATTTGAGAGAGAAAAAAGTTTTAGTAATGTGACATTGTTCCCTGCGAGTTAGTTTCGTTAATGAGATACAGGACTGAGCTCAACTACTACAACAAAGGAACTGATTCATGTCTCATGTGTCCAGAGAATCGCTGGGTTGAAAGCCTGACATGAAAGGGTGGATGAGTCAGGAGAAACCAGAAAGCCTCATTTAACGTGCCATTCTGTATTTACCATTTAACTGTCAGATGTCCCTTTGTTAGCAACAGGGAGCTGCATGTAAAGTATTCTGGTAAGAGGTACTTTGCACCTTGAAAAGTCTGGCAGTTCCACCATCCAGGTGCTACACACGTTGCCCCTTAAGCAGAGCATGAGATGATCCTGACTACATGGCAGAACAGTTTGTGGGATCGTATGGGTGATATTAGTGAAGCACTGCAGACAAAGGACAGGAAGGAAGGCTTCTCCTTCATGGTTTTGAGGTACAGCTTCATTAATTATAGGGTTAGGCCAAGGCTAGTTATGCAGTGATGTTTATGTATTTAGATGGAATAACTCAAACAAACCTGTTGCTCTTAAGAACAAAAATAACCCGAGTGTAACTTTCTCTGTACTAGACTTTTTGGGTTTTTTTCCTGGAGTTTAGAAGCTTTTCCACATCAGTAGAGGCCTAGCAGCCTTGTAACGCTGACCCGCTGTAGAAGTTTTTGTCCTTCACATCTTATAAAAATAGCAAATATCTGCAATTCATTTCAGAACTGTGCTCTGCATTAGGAAGTTAATGTACTGATTAATTTACCTAATTACAGTAAAACAAACAATTCTGCAACTGAGGCCGGTCTGTTCACTCACTTCAAATGCAATTACACACAGGCGCTGCGCAGGCAGGATCAGCCACCAGATCTCTGAGGGCTGCGCCGCCATCAGATTTGAAACATTTCTTCTGGTCATGTTTCTGGTTTTCAAGTCTGTCTCTTCTGAAATATCAGAGACTAGTTTGACAGTTAATTTCCATTTCTGTATTGAAACCAGGAAAATCTGTGGCTGTAGAGGAAGATGCTGAGAGAGGAGTAAATGGGAGCTAAACAGCTATGGAGTTGCTGGATGGTAATGAACGTGCTTCCTGCGCACGGTAAGTTCAGTTTGTGTGCAGAGAAACCTGCTCACATCAGGTCAATTAACTGCTGAAGTCTCATTTAGGATGGATAGAACTGGATCTGAGCCCCGGGTTGAGGTCTTTGGTGAAATGCACATGGGAAAGGAACCTCCTAATTCTCCTCACAGAAGACGGAGTATCGGTGTAAATGCTCAGTGTAGAATCTTCCACTGACAACGTAATTCCTTCACAAAGGTGTCTTATCTCAAATAGAAAACTTCAAAACACGTGTTCTCCCTGAATCCCATTGTAAAGGGGAATATAAGAAGAAATTCTCAACAATAAAGAAAAATTGGATTTTTAACTTAATTTACTATAATTTCACCTTGCCTTTCTTGAATGTTATGAAACTCTCAATTTCATTTACAAGATGCATGACTCATGTACCTGTGCTGATCGTTGCTTATTTTATTAAAGAAAGTGTTCAACTGCAGTAAAGCAACGTGGAAATTCTATGTTGTGCAACAAGTCTGGGAAGCATCATGGAAAATGGCACTGACAGAGTCAGGACATCTCTTGATCAAGACTGGTACCCTGTTCTGGCATAGAGCTTTACCATTTCTACTTTAGTTAGTTATACTGCTAATCTTATTTTTTAATGCATGAAAGTCTTAGAGAAAAGGTAGAATTTGGATTTTTATCTGCAGCAGAGCACCGTGTGGCAGCCTCTAATTGCAAATTAGGAGTGAAGCCATCCTGTATCTCAATTTGAGGAACAGTCAGGTTACAAGACAACTGGAAGCAGTGTCTTCTCAAAAGGCAGCCTTGTTATTGGATTAGAAACAATGCATTTTTATGACTTATCTAAGGAAAAGTAATTAAGCATCAGTACTTTCGTCTACTCTTCAAGTTGAGAAAAGCATTTGAAATTGAGAAACAGTTTGGTTAGGCCGAAATTCCCGATTCCACTGAGAGCCCTGTTTAATCCTGAATAAATTGGATGAAAATATAAGCATGCAAATTTCTGACAGTACTATCTGAATACTAGGCTGAATTATGTACCAGGAGAGAATCAGTGATCTTGGTATAACCAGCAAGTAATGTAACAAAATAATTAAGGAGTTTTCTCATGAAAAAATTTAAAGGAAGGAGGAACTGTTCCATAAGCTGATAGTAAGAGAAGACAATATTTTCTTTACTGGGCATTTTTTTTTAAGTACTTAAAATAATTTCCATTGCAGTATTTTATAGCCTGCAGGACTCGCTAGGGAACGTAGCAGGGCGCAGAATAACTTTGAAAAAAATTCAATTCCTACTGAAAATGCAGAGAGAATGAAAATGTTATTTAAGAATTAATTAAATGAAAGAAATAATTAGTATTGAATTGTAAAAGTTGTCCTCAGAAATTACCAAGGCAAAGACAGAAATAATAGAAGGATAAAATAATAGTTGCACGTGTTATGCCATATGGAAAAGTCAGCACAAACCAGGTATTTGTGAAAATTGTCCTAATGAGCTTCAGAACCAACTCAAAACCAAGCACAGAAGATACCTGGATCGATCCATCTTCTTGGAAGTGTAAAGGAAACTATGGAAATTGGAAAAGTGCAAATCTCTCTAATTTCTCTCTAGTTTCTGATGGTTCTCATCTTGACTCTGCCTGCTGATTTCATCTAAACTGAGCAAAAGGAAAATGAGAATGGGCATCAGAAAACAAAGGATTAGAAGAAACCATATCAATTCAAGGGGAAGCAACCTCCTTGTTCGGGAGTGTGCTGGCCAGGCAGTCACACTACTAGGATTTCAGAGGTAGGTGAAAGAGCATTTGTAACGATCCTGAGAATCAGAACTGAGATTTCAGTTTTCATTTACATGCTGCAGTCTGTTTTCCTACAGATAGGGCTGTGTTCTGTCTCCCTTCCTATGCCATCTGACCCCGAACGGGCACAAGACAACCAAAACCTGTTCCCGGGTACCCGTGCTGCTTGGCTGGCCAGGATGGGCAATGCTGAACAGAAATCTGACAAAATCACACAGATTATATCATTTTGAGTTTGATCTCCAAACAGATTCCCTTCACAATGGAATGAATGTGTCTCCCTGCACTGTCCAGACAACACTTCTCACTCAACTTGCAGAAAGTTGGTAACTTTTGAGCTCTCTACCAATCTGCCAGGTCTGGTGACTTGGTCAGTGCAAGGAGAGATGACAGGCACCCATGAAGTTTACCTAAGTCTCCTCTCATCAGGCTAAAAAAAATTCCTGGTAAGAGTAGCTGCACCTACTACAAGGAAACAATTCAGAAATGTTAAATAATGAGTTCAAACATCTGACTGTGGCTGAGTTTCTGTTGTCATTTATATGAATTCCGAGTAATTCCACTTGTGTCATTCTGCATTAATAAAACTGTGATCAAAATGTGATCCTGTGCTCTCCCAGGATGCAACACTTCTTCACAACAACAAAGCAAATGAAGCAAAAGAGAACAAAAAGCAAATTAAAACAACATTGATCTTGCAGATACAAAACAAAGTTAGGATAAATATTAGTGCTGATGATTTCCTTTCCATTATCCACAATGTGTTTTTCCTCACAAAGAAGAAATGGTTTAATACCACCTATCACTCATATAATGGATGAAGCGTGAAAGATGCCTTCAAGCAAGTTAGCAGCTTGGCTGTGCCTCAATTTGTCATAGTCATACAGAAAGAAAAGAGGGACCCCCTAATACATTCAAACACGTTGCATCCTGGAAGAACCACCCAACATCTGGACATCTATAATACAGACTGCAACATTATGACTGCATGTCAAAGTAATTAATTAACATCATTTCCTTCTGCCCGATAGAACACATACATTCACTACAGAATACACAACATTTGATCTCACTAATTTAGTGAGAACACCTATTTCTTCTGCAGCAGTTTTCATCTAGAAACTCTAGTATCCCACACAAAGGAGGTCAGGCTCACTAACTCGTTTTATAAAATGGTAAATTAAATGCAAAGAGGAAAGGGGATATGCCCTGCATGATGCAGGAGTCTAGAAACTGAGTTGGGAGGAAAGCCTATATTCCTGAACATGAGCAAAGAATTCTAGTATTGTTAAAGTGACTGGTACTCAAAATCCATCCTGTCAGGAGAATTTCCATGGCATTTCAGGATTTTGGAATGAGAATAACCACGTAACTCTTCAGATAGGCTCTCCTAAGCAGAAGGTTCCCATGGGCTTTCAGAATACTCCGACCTGCTGCTCATATATTCTATGTTCCTATCATATCCTGTAATTCAGTAAGCTTCTTGCTCTGATTCAGAGTTCACTAAAGTTACAGGAATAAAATAATTCATAGAAACATAGAATTGTAGAATAGTTGAGGTGGAAAGGGCCCCCAGAGATCACCTAGTCCAAAGCCCCGGCTCCATGCAGGGTAAGTTAGAAGAGGCTGCCAAAGACTGTCCAGTGAATTTTGAGTAACTCCAAGGACAGACTCCACAATCTCTCTGAGCAGCCTGTTGTGCTATTTAATCACCCTCACAGTTGAACTAGATACTGTGTGATTGGGAAGCACTAACAGACAGGCCAAAGTAGATGATGAAGCAAAGGTTACTCTGGGCTCCCAAGAATTCATGAAGCTTACAGTCACGTCTCCTGAGCTCTCCTCCCAGCAGCAAACCTTGCAATCTCTATGGAAAACTGGACCTTCCATATGAATCTTCATATTTTTCTGCCAAACTGCCTCCCGCTGCAGGTTTCTAGGCTTTGATATTTATTTAGGAAACCGACACTGAGTGACACAGGGTATCAGACTTTGCTCCTTGGCTAAAAACTCTCCTGCAATCAATTCTCATGATTTTTCGAGGTCCCTTCCAGCCCTTAACATTCTGTGATCCTATGATTTACTAACACTGCTATATAATTAGAACCACTGCAACTCTGTACCAAGGGTTCAGGAAGGTGAGATTTAAGCAGACAGTAGGAAGGGTAAAAAACCCTTACCTCTATTAGTACCCCAAATGTGGCTTCATGTTTTAGCTGTTTCTGTTCCAGTTTGAATTTTTCAGGGTAATTTCAGCCAGTCTACACACATATTTTCAAGCAGTCTGGGCAGGGTTCATTCAGCCTAGAAGGCTCTGGCCTTTACATGAATAGGAGCTGTATGATGGGCAGGAGAGAGATTGAAAATGATGAACTGCAGAGACTGTTTTGTTGAAGGACCACCCTCCAAGATCAAAGAATGAGTGTTTTATCTCTCTTCTTTCTGGTTGATGCCCACAAAGATCTTCCTGATAGAAAATACACTCAGTAATAATACACACATCATTTCTATCTGGCATTTACTGTTGTTCTTAATGGGGCCTAAATCCTTTCTGCAAAACGCACACCAAAGCTGTGAAAGTGGTTAAAACACGAGTACAAAGCAGCAGTGGATGGGAACCTCTCAGGCACTTTCCTTTTCCACCTTCCTTCAGTGAAGCTCCCCTAATTCTCTGACCATAAGTCTCTGTGTAGCAGTAGCTGTCTTTTTGATTTTACTCCACAACCCAGAAACTCAACATGCATTGTTATTACCTGGTCCTGCTCATCTGGCCACTGATCATGTTTCAAGAGTTCTTGGCATGACAGAGAGAGTGACACCCGTATCTATGACACCTGGGTCTCTTCCCAGCTTCCCTGACAAATTTGCCTTCACCATGCTTTCCCGAACAAGATTCAGGCCTTTTGAACTCCCATTTTCACTCCCAAACTTTCATATATTCTGCTGGGTTAACAGAGCCATGTTTAATAAATAAGATCTCTGCACTGAAACACGTCCTTTTGAGCCGTAAGGAAATGACTTGTATAAGGAAGAGTTAAGACTGAAGGTGTACAGCATTTTCATGAGTGCAGCAATAGATGTGAACTTTTGACTCTAGAGATTTTCCTTAATGTGTAAAAATTCTGGTATTTCACTGAACATTTTTGTCAGTAACGAAATAAAAACTATTGAAAACTGCACTTTCTTTGCTTCCACTACCCTTCCAGGCCAAGAAAAGGCAGTTTTGGCAGTTGAATGCACAATAACTTCCAGCATCCCACTTCAATACATCATGTTTAAACATTAAACAGTGTTTATTGAAGCTATAGTGTCGATGACTACTATAGAATAGATGTTTACATCCCTTCATAAACACCTAAACAGGTTTCTTTGCCAGCACCAAAAAAGGACAAATGCCACTTTAACCAAAGCACTTCATCTCTAAATCCTTCTTCTGGCAGGTTAGCACTACTGGTTTGCAAGCATTAGATTCTTTCTCGCTTTCCTAGATCGTATACATGATAAAAAGACATTCTTTCAACATCGCAGCTTTTCCCATCTGAGGCAGTTCCTGGTATGCTGAAGTTTGCCTTCCCTTTATCACTGTCATTCCTTTTGTTCTCTCAAATTCGCTCTAATCTTCACCCTCATTGCTCTGCCTGTGGCATCTCCCACCACCATTCTATTCCCTGTCCTTCCACTTGCTTTTTTGGACAAAATCTGTAATTTCTACTTAGTCAAATCATGGGCTAACTGCTCATAAGTCTGAAAAACTTGGTGCCTTACCCGCAACAACAGTATTCATTTTGCAAAATACCCGAATGCAGCTATTGATCGTCTCGTGCCCAGTTATCTGCCCACTGAGCTCCCTTCCTATCCTCATCTGCTTCTTGCCGTCATCTCACCTTGCTCATTTTTCCATTTTAGCCCCCAAATTCCTTCTCTGTCATGTCTCAATCTTGATTTTGCACTGCTTTTTATTCCATGCTTCCACGCATATCACATTCTCCCTGCTCGTCTTGGATTTGGCCTCTGTTCCTAGCGACGTGTTTGTAATCGCTGGTTACGCTACAACGGTCTCCTCTGGAGTGTCAGGTACGACGCTAGCACACCATCTGCTCATTGATTTCCTTTGGTCACAACACCCTCCCTCCTTTTCTATGCTTTTCCTTACAGATAACTACGGGCCTTCTACGCTCCCTGCCAAGGCCAGATTAGCACCGAGAGCAAACCGCTCACCTGCGAGCAGTGGTGTGAAGACTCTGTTCTGCCAAACCCTGGAGTTACAGTCGGATAGGCACTTGTGAAGTCCCTGCCATTTCATTATTTCTCTCCACAACACTGAGGTAGATAAGCTGCCAATAAACCCTCGTTTCACTGGAGACACAAGATACCTGCTTCTGTGGCAAACTCTTTCTGTGTTTTATAAGGACTACGAAGAAGCGTCGGGGTATCATTTGAGGGGTCTAGAAGAGATTTTCACGAGCGTCATTTAAGAGAATAGGATTTCTCAGAGAAACTCTGAAAACACTTCAAAATGATGCTATCGTATTTACAATAGCACAAACACTGCGTAAACAGAGTAGAAAACTCCCACAAACTTTCCTGTTTTACATCTAGTGATTTAAGGTCAGCATGGCCTACTCCTGGCCCTGGGAAGCTACTAGAACTGCAAGTGATTGGAAGACTATGGTAAAAAGAAACTCCCCAAAAAATGTTTACCCAAGTTTTACCTGTACAATGACACATTTACCCCCTGCTTTCACTACAAAGAGGTCTCTCTTATTCACACATAATTATTTTATTGACATGGAAATAACTTTTCAAATATTAAATAATTCAAATATTAAATAACAGATGCAATAGACGGTCCCATCGCCATTAGGCGATGGAGTAAATGGGCATTATCATTCTCTCACTTTAAACTGTCATGCATCACTTCTGCAGATCTGATCATCACATCTCTAAAGTTAGTAAAGCCGCCTCCAGGTTGTATTTTAAACGCAACCCACCCGAGACACCAAGGCCAGCTGCACATTATAGCCTCGCTCATCTTTAGCAAAGACATTAATCGATGGCTGAGCTCTTACCAACACCGCTGCTCTCTGCTGAGCTGTTTCAGCTCGGACACAGGCCCAGGTAATCCACACAATGAATCTACTCAATTCTCAGGGAAATCAAGAAGAAATAAGGACTCCTCACCTTGTGGAGGCTTATCTAAGATCACACAAAATCAGGGTGAAGCCCCAAGAAAATTTTTAGCGTGAAACACTTTCCTCTGGCAAAGACACTGCCTACATTAAACACTGGGTCAGTGAGCAGGCGTAGGAAGGGAGGGGACATGAAGGAAAGGGACTTCATTTTCAGAAAGCTGTTCAGTACAGCAGCCAAAGTACAGTTAACACACACCCAGCCGCTATTCTCTGAAGTGTTTTAGTATCTTTATATGTAGATGCTGGAACTCCCAGCTAAACAAACAGTCACTAAGAGGGAAAGCCGCGCATCTCTGTGCTTGCTCCCTGCAACCTCTCCTCCCATGCTCGGGCAAACTCACTGATGCTGTTGCAATGGATTTACTGACTGCCTCAGCTCTTGGGTATCAGCCCACGAGAGTGCTTGTATCTAACGCTGGGTGATGAATGATGGCTATTTCCTAGCAAATTTTACCTGCTGGGAGCCTGAGGTAAATTTCAAGTCGTATTTCTGAATGAAACCTTTTGTTTCCCTTTTTTGACTTCAACTGTTAATCACTGCCCATAAAATAGTATCATAACTGTGAAGAACAGCATCTTTTGCAAAATCCCAAGAGCGCCGAAGGGGGCGGCAGGACCTTTCCCAGCCATGGCACATGTCTTTGGAGACAGTTACTCATAACCCAGCAAAAGTCAGAATAGGCCTGAAGCTTCTCCAGGTTCAGGTGCCTGAAATAGCTCCAAAGGGATTTTCTGATTACTTAGTGCTGGGCAGTGAGCTGAAATCTGCCCTCTCCCAGCACTCCCTGAAACATCTCACACAGAGACAAGTGGTTTAAAAGCTTTCCCAAGGACTACTATACCTTTTTTGTTTTGGTTTCTTTTTTTTTTTCTCCCTGTATGTTAGCAAGCAAAATCCCTGGGAATACTTTTGAGTGGGTGTCCACATCTGAGATTTGTGCCTACGCTTTGGGAGAGGGAATTCTGCTCTTTTGTCCAAGTGACAGCTCTTTAGTGACCAAGCCATAAAATTATACCGATGGTACTTTTAAATTGATCTAAAGTCTGTTCATTTGTGTAGTGCACATTTAGAACCACATTACTGCAAGATGCTCCAGCAATGAAATTTAGCATTAGCAATTCAGTTCATTAAAAAGGATATTTTAGTAGGTTCTTTCTTTTATAGCTATTATCCTGTCTGAAGTGAGAAAAACCTCAGTCAAATTAATAAAACTAACAACTCTTCACACACACACTGCCTTTCTATGAAGTCTCCTCTACTCTCACCAGTTTGGCAGCCAAGGAGAGATGTATGTGAGCCAAATTCCCCCTTGCATAAGCACACAAAACCTGCACGGGAATGCATTTAGACCATTCAGTACTAGTAACCATGGTTTCATCTACTGAAAATTATCCTTCAAGTGTAAAGTTTTAGTCAACCATCACGCCATTCCCCAGAGAAGAGCTACATTAGAAAAGTACAGTTCCAGATGTGGTGGGTGTGCTCGAAGTTCAGTGGGGCTCTGCTCTGGGAGGGCAGGCTCCTCGGTACGCTGTTACAAACACCTCACCAACACGATCGTCTTGTTTCGGTGCAGAGCTTCCATGTCTGTCTCTGCTTGCTTCCAAATATTAACCCCCATCTCCCTTCTCTGAAACCTGAATGTCTTTTCACACTCCCTTTTGAAGCATCAGGCCCTGACATACTGCTCTAATGACAGGCAGCAATTAAGGTTTGATACAATGAGGTTTGCCTACAACTTCCCTTACTGGTTTTCAGCACGAATTCAGTGTTGGGTTCAGACAGCCCGTACAATTGCCTAAGGATGTAGTTACCTGGAGCACAAAATTTCTGTACTGCTCCTCCACAGGTCACCAGGGGCTGGTAAATATGAGGTGATTTGCTCATGTGGTCATTAGGTCTTAAACCTGTCCTCTCACCTCCCGTTTGTCAGCTATGTGTCTTAAATCAACATATAGGTAAAAATACATCAAAATTATACAATTGTTGGTCGTTGATCATACAACATATAGAATTTTCCAGGTATCATTTCTCTAGATTAGGAAAGACCTCTTCCTGTGCTCTTCCAAGGACCATGGTCTGTTGACCACTGCAGCCGACCACATAAACCCCAGCAGCCCCAGTCTGGAACTATACAGTCACTCCCTTTACCGTAACAACTCTGTGTACGTAGACAGACTACATCAAGAGAAAGAGAAAGTGATGCTGCTACCTCAGGCCAATTTAGAAGACAAACTCTTTGCATGCAGGAGCTTCATCAGCCACTACTCTGGGTACAAAGGGAAGCCTGCTTTTAACAGATCGCTTGAATTTCGTATGAATATTCACTCCAAGACGTAACTCAGTCTGGGATTACCTCTTAAACCACAGCAGACAAACTTGAGAAGAACTGAATGATTCAACAGAGAACATGATCATGGTGATACTGTAATAATTGCATATGATTGTGCAGACTTACTCTGGTAACATTTTACAATTTTAAAAGATCTTTATTAGACAACTGGCTGCCTGCTACACTACAAATCCAAATTATTTTAGCGCATGACCAACGTCTCTGTCTGGAACTAAGGAGTTTGTTCAGATCACTGACCTGTGAACTGTGCTCTGCTCTGCAGGAGACCTGGCATTAGGCTTGAGCCTCTCTTGATCCTGGGGAAGCTGGCAGTGGTTTCAGCTCCTTGGAAGAAGTACCTGCCCTTGCTCAGCCTGGATGGCACTCAATAACTCTTGGTCCCTCAATGAGATCCTCTCATCAAACTGATTTTTGCTCCTCATCCCCTAAATTCCCATTCAGATCATGACTTAAGCATTTATCTAACTTCAGGAACACAGGTTGTTGATTACTGACTTCAAAAGGACCATTCACATGCATGAAGTACATTGCTAGATCAAGCCTTAGGAGCAATGGCATGCACTGGGAGACAGAACTCCAGGGACTGGAGCAGACAGAGTCAGGTGAGCTCAACTGCCTCTTAAAAATCATTCAGAAGAGGCAGTCTCAAAGGAGGGCTGGGACTGCTGGGGGAAATGATCTGTCACTACCTTGGCTGTCGCTGTGACCAGCTGAGTTAAGGAGAAAAGTCCTTTTCCACACTCTGGGAGGAAAGATGAAGATGGAAGGGCACAGGATGCTGAATTTCTACTTTTCACACAGTACAAGACTTAGGACAACTGGCAACTGATCTATTCATCATCGAGAAATCACACAGAGTAAGTGCAGAATGCAATTTCTTCCCAAAGCAAATCTTGGATGCACTTTTCCTTTTCCAGAATCAACTGTTGCCCTTTGCTCAGCTCCTGTGGTTACTGTGGGAAAAGCCAAGGCTAATACGACTCCCATGATTTCCTAAGCTCGCAGCCCCTCCAAAGCAGTTAACTCACAGAAGCTTAGAGGATACTATCATATCTCTAACGGAGTGAGGAGAAACCGCCAGAAACAATTGAGTGGATATTAACAGCTTCGGCAAGAGAGAAAATATTCCCACCGAATGAAAAATGATGGATTAGCCCAGTTTAATGCAGCCAAATTATCTGTGTAAAAATATACACAGGACATGCTGCTGTGCTACTAACTACACCGAACAGCAGCTTGTGTTTACATTTTTATTCCCTGGTTACAGGCTGTCCTGCGTAGGCTGGGCCCATGAAAAGATGCTGCTACAGAGCCTGCTTAACACATGCAACCTGGGTACGCGAGCCCAAGTGCGTGGGCTCAACATCCAGCAGAGGCAAAAATTAAACACAAGCTGTTTACCTGATTACACCAGTTCAGCAGTGGTTGAAGTGAGCTGGATATTTTTTAAGTTTAAGGAAGAGCAAATTGCTACGACTGAAAGAGACAGAAATCAATTCTGCTCTCTCGTTGCTACTGAAAGATCCTCGTAGGAGCTCCTCATTGGAGCTGGCTTTAATGCATTTGTGTCTCTTTGCACGACGTAGTTGTCACTGAGTTTGCAAATCACATCAAAATTAAGCTGCAATTTGAGCTTGGCTTAAATGAAAGGTGTATTAAAACTTGAAAGTCCACATGCTATGGGTATGAAAGTCTCTTTCAGCTAAAGCAATAATTAAGCCTGGATCCCAACTGAAGTTTCACAGCTTCAAACATCTTTAGAAACTGCATCTAAACTCAACAGCTGGAGTGACATATTAAATACTGGGCTTTGGTCGAACAGAAACGGCGTACCCGGTTCTGTCACCTTGTTTGGCACTTGAATACAACAGTCACGGTGGCACGAATCCACAACACGGACAAATTCCTGGACGAGAAACAGGGATGGATTATATCCTTCAGGAACAGGCCCCGAGTCTAAGCAGTGGCCCAGTATCAGTTTAGAACAGCACCTTTGCACCCCTTTGGTGGACCTTGGTGGTAGCCTACTCAATCTTACTCTAAAAAGCTGAGGACAAATAATTAACTAATGGTTCTCGCAGATCAGTCCCTGACATTAGGCTGAATTTTGTTTGAGGTTATATTCACAAACCAGGAATCTTTCCTTTGAACTTTATTTCTTCTTCAGAAATACTTCAAAGGATTTTGAGAACATGGAAGCCAAAAATCAAGCCTGAAAAACACCACAGGCTCACTTGAAAACACTCTGCTTTTCTCTTGGGATTCTACTGTTGCTCTCCATAGCTTGTCAAGCAACCCCCCTTCAGATTTAGCAAAGTGTCTGCAGTTCTCATTCATCACCAGGCTCAGAACTGAAGCACTCCAGCTGCTGCTCTAGGGCTATACCCTTAAATGTGATCTTGCTGTGATGTTATTCTTGCCTGTTGTTATGACCTTGGCTATTCTTTACGAAGAGATGAAGATGGAATAGGTTCTTGATTTCAATGACAGTTTGTACAAGTCGTCCTTTGTGAAGAAAGCTGTGTTTTCCATATGTGTACATTACTGATCAGCCTATACCAGACAGCAATACTATAACATCTCTTCCTCAGGTGACATAGAGATGGTTTGGGATTATTATGCAAACAGCTCGTTAATTACACTTCGGGCAAGTGCTCTATTTTCTCCCCAAACTAATAGCAAAGCAAACATTTTGAAAACCACTTAATTTTTTTTTTTTCATTACAACCTCTGTATTTGTTTACTTTGAAATGTCTCAAACTGGCAGACGCAGTTTCGGAAGGTTCTTGCTTTTCATTTGGGTTCTTGCTCTGAACTTCTATTTCTTTCCTGTTGTCCCCAGTTTAGTGAACCAACCTATTTAACCAGAAAGATTTCTGTGATCTTCTCTGCCATCAAAAATGTTCACCAGAGTCACAACAGTCTTCAGTAACATTGTCTGATCAGTTTTAGTATTTTGGAAGAAGGATCACCACCTTATTCCTCAAAGGCCTGTTCAATTCAGTGAGAGGCTGGTTTCAATTTCACTGAGCTCCATTTAGCTCTTTCTTGAAAACTGACTCAGCAACATCCTTAAACACCTGCTTAATTTAGAGCAGATGAAAAGTCCTACTCACGTGTCAAGTTAAGGATATGCTTAAGTGCTTTGCTGGATTGGGGCCTAACGGCTTGCAAATACAGATGGCTGTTATCAGGACCCAGAAGGGGCCAGGTAACCACCAACGGTCAATTATATTCCTACCAGAACTTCAAGCCAGTATATCATACTGTTTGAAGTTAATTGCTTTGAAATAATTGGACAGGTGAGCAAGTAAGTTCACACAGAGAATTTGCAATTTTCCTTTGTATTAAAAAAAACCCACAACAACAGAGCAGATTGCATGGACAAAATGGGCATGGTTTTACTAAGGCAACTTAAAAGGGAAGGGAAAAGATACGGGGATTTTAGAAAGACTTTTCCTTTTAGTTTTTAGCATCATTAAAACCTTGAAAACATTTTATTCAAGAGCTTCTTTAGTTAATACCTCATTACTTCTCTTTTTATTGTTATGGTAATCAAGCCTTAATATATTGCAGCTTTATAGCATGAAATGAAGGCTAGGCCTGTGGGCATCGACAGATGTACACCAGCATGCAGTAAAACACAGGTATAGAGGCATGCAGAGCTGAACACGGCACAAGGTTTGGGGTTTTTTTAATTGTTTAGCAATTTATCTGAAGTTATTTTAACCTTGACAACAGATGAACTCTAACACGTACCATGATCAGTCACTGGAAAGCTGCACTGAAGAGCAAGTTTTGTGATTGTTGTCTTACAGGCTTGAGTTTTAGGAGAGCATGAAACAGTCTGAGAAAGATGGTGAAATTGTTTGAGTGACTACAGGCTGTAGCTGTAACTATTCAAAACATTGGGCTGACTATATTCTAACCAAGGGAAAACGTTAACACTGGGAAACCGCATTTAACACCAAACCTTGCCAAAACCTGCACTCGGTATCAGAATTCTTACCCTCCCCTAGCACAGGCAGTCTTTGCAGCGCACCAAAAAAGAAAAACATTTGTATCTGACTTCTGGTTTTGAAGTGACACTTGGACCTTGTGCTGGAGCTCTGCTTATGGTTGAATTTCACCCATCAAACCAAGTGACAGTTATATATAACTTTTAGAAAGTTATAATGGTCTCGTCTGCAGGGTGTTGAGATACTATCTTAAAAGAGTGAGCGTCCCTAGATCTTTTCCAAGTAAACAACAACAGACAACCCCCAGTGTCAAGTAGGCTCCGCATCTCAACATCATTTTCAAGAGAGATCATTCAGGAAACACAGCTCCTGGGAGATGTTCTACATTTAAAGAGAGTGTTTTGGCTAGCAAGCCCTTTCCCAGTAAGAGAGTTTCAAACAGCCAACATTAAAAGCAATATGCCTGTGACTTAACAAAATCCTGGATACTGAGGACCATCTAGGAAAGCTCTAGAGCCCCGCAGGTAGTCGGGTAGCACGTTTACAACCCACAGCTTCAGCTTCTCCAGAGCAGAGCCCTACAGGGCTCAGAAACATCCAACAAATGGTATCTGTCGTTGCAAACACGCAACCTTCACGGTAGCAACCCAATATTAACCAAGAAACAGAAAGGAAGCAGGCACAGGTAATACATTGTTCTGGTAGAAGTGAAAAATGTTAAGAGCCGACTGCTAGGAGGCCATTCACACTTACAGGCATTCCACTGGACACTGCCTGTCAGATCAGGCTGCAGGACAAGAACGTGTGCTGCCCAGTGTGTAACAAACAGAATGAAAGACAATGGGCACTACAGTCCAGTGAACACAGGAATTATATTAATAAAATGAAAGCTTAAATTTTGAAGCTAATCCTGGGCTATCATTTATAAAAGTTAACAGGGCATATTTAATTTAGGAATTGGCTAACACTTCTCTTTCCACTGCTGAAACCTCATAAATGAAATATACTGGATTGCTGCCCAGCGCGGAAATAAAAGTTATGAATAATGTTTCTATCTCAATCATTGTCAGTGCTTTAATATTCCTAATTACTTTAAAAAGCTAAATATTCAATATAGGAAAAACCTTCTTTTTCTTTTTATCTTCACTTGCAAGATTAGTGCAATTTAATAAGAGTCACTGGGTAGTTTTAGCCAAGAGACTCAACTGGACTTTGGCATCTTATCTTTTCCTCTTCATTGTCACTAAGAATGGAGTGCTTGTTACTGGGGGGGTGTATAAACATAAACATATTCATCCACATGTGTATGTCCATTTTGTCATGGTATTTTCTTTAATGTTATTTTTGACTTCTGTAAGTGCACATGCACTGTATAAATGCTCTCTTAGGTTAAATACATCTATTACTAAACATAACCAAAGGATAAAATGTGTTCCTAAGATTCTACACAGTATCTTACAACTGAAGGTACTAGTTTTCTTTATTTTAAAGTTTTGGTATAGGTAGACATTCGCTGTGTTATGCTGCCCAATTTTTCCCTTGTCTACATGCCAGGTAATCACAGAAGGTTGCTTCAAAGCCCAAAGCATGGCCTGTCTTTTTGTCCTTCCTCCCTGCTCTCTCCCTATCACTTTTTCTGCTGTAACTGAAGAGGCATCAGCAAAGCTGCAGCCAAAACACCAGCAGCTTGACTAGAGAAGAGTCTGCCCCATTGACTTCAGCCTCTGGAGGTGTCCAGTCACATTTAACTCCTTATTCTCTTCTAATGCTTCTCTTTATAGATCCCTTTTCTGTTATCTTTTTGCCCGGTAATGGCACTTCTTTTTTTAAGATCCCAATCAATTTGAGAGAAAGGGAGGAATTAAAAGCAAAATGAAACGTTCATTCAGTAAATGACTCACAGCATCTTCCTCGATGCAGTTTTATTTACTTGCCGGATGCACAAATAGACTTCGTTTAACAAGCTTATTTCTGTTGTGTCAATAATGTATCGGGCCGGCGTTACGGAATCTCTCTGATGTTTGTACTGGAAGGAACACTGGCTGTTTCATTCCAGCATGAACTAATTGCAGAGACTTTAACTTATCATCACCAATTAGGAGAGTCTGACAGACAGGGCCTCGCCAGCTGAAAGAATGGGAAGCCTCAGGTGTGAGTTCATTTCCTAGCAAAAGGTGCAGAACTCCCACCTCTACCATTTCCCCAGCTTCTGCAGCAGGGATAATTTAAGGTGCAGATTTCAAGTCAGAAGGTAGAGTTTGGGAAGCATGAAAAGTCAGTGACAAAACTCCCACTGGCTTCAAAAGGACAAGTATTCTGTCTAGAGAGAGTCCTTTCCAAACAACTCCAACCACTCCACAAAGTATTTAATGAAGAATGTGCTGTATTAAAGATTTAAGAGGGTAAAATTTCACAACAGAGCTATATTATTCATATTGGTATCCTAATAACAGGACATTAAAAGCATCCTGCACTGCATGTAACATTTCTTTGTCAAACAAGCAAAAAAGATGAAAGTCATCACCATAGGAAAGGGTATTACCACGTATTCATCGTTGCAAAATAACCAACAGACAACCTTCATTTTTCCCCCTAAAACATCCAAGCTCTAAAGCCACCGATTTACTCAAGGCCTTTTTCTTAATAGCAGAGTGTATCTTAGGCACATTTTTGCATCTTTACTCACCACTGGAGCAATCGGTACCTCCCCATCCTGGCTCGCAGTGACAGGTGTCAGGAGAAACACATCTTCCGTGCACACACTCCTCTGTGCAGAGTGCTGCAAAGAAGAAACAATACACGGCTTTGTAAACAGCCGAAGAGGTTGGTAAACATACAGCAAACGATGCCTTCGAGAGCAACATTTCAGTTAAAAATATTAAACAAAGCAAACACACAAAAAAGAATTACTTGCAAGATCTAATTAATACTAAGTGACCAATATAAAATACAAGTCTCTCGACAGCAATAAACTCATTTGTCACTTCAGCTCTTTGTAATGAAAAACTCAAACACCAGAAATTACTTCGGTTGGCAGGTTTGCTTCATAATAAAATTTTTACCAAGCTGACACTTATTATTCTATTACAGAATAGCAAATTCTTCTATTGCACTCAAGTTGCTACTGTTCATAAGATAAAATAGCGCTCGGTTTTGAATCATTCAGAATAGATTTGTAAAAAATAGCTCAAGGAGAAGAAATAATTTTACTACATGCTGCAGCAGTTGTAAGTGCAGCCTTGTCTTTTCAAGGTCATCGAGTTTTCCATAACTACTGTGTTGTCTATACTATTGGTCCACTGTTGGACTGCTGCACGTTCAATATCCTCAAGGTTCAAACTATGAAGAACTGGGTGTTTTACTGTCTCACTTGCCTGTTGACCAGAAATATACATTGGAGAATCTCCTTTTCTACCCCCCTGAGCAGCTCATGGTTTTAAAAGTTATCTTCTCCTGTGCTGCACCGGTGTCTGACTCACTTTCCAGTGTATGCCTGTATGCCCATCCCATACAAAAATCCTTGGACAATACTGAACAACTACTTTAAAGGCTGAATTTTACTGCTTACTACCTGAATTCCACTTTACCACTTGTCACTGACAAAAACTCAGTGTGTCAGTGATCAAACTGGATGGTTAAGTTGGGACATATCTTTTCCATCTAGACTAACATGTTATTAATGAATATGTTGTAGTGATAATGAGATCACGGTATTAAAATATATAATATATATAGTATGTGTTATACCATATATAACCCATGCTTGTATATCCTGTGCTTTTATATCAGATGGGAAACAGGGGTCTGTGTTTACATAACCAAGAACTAGCTGAAGCTGGACTACAAAAGCCTTACTTTAAGACAAAGATTAATTCATTCCCATCTCAAACAAAGCCAGCAAAGCTGATTTGGGAAGTAGCTTTGTGTTGCTGTACTGAAAACCGGGCTGAAATACCCAATTAATTTTAAATCAGCCAGAGAACCTTCTTCAAGTAGCACTGAGCCTGCATCTGAAATACTTTTTCAGTTCCCTGGTGCCCGGGTTCTCATGGGCACAAACATTTTTCACCAACCTCTTAGTACATTTGAATGATTCCTGCTACACTTGACATCCCATTCGGACTACCAGAATGGCTCACATATTGAGCCTGCACTCAGACTGGCATCAAAGTTGATAGAAACATTTTGCTATCTCTTCTGCGTTTGAGTCATTGAAGACCAAATCCGCTATGCTATTCACAGTATATTGAAACCCATCTACCAATCACTAGTGAACTTTGATTAAACCTACAGGACAAACCCTGCTGCACTTTCTCCCTCAAATCACACGTGACCAGCGATTAGAATGTCACCTCGTAACGACTGCAAGATTTTTCTCTATTAGTCATTTCCATTCTAGGTTTGCTCCACGTCTAACGTGCAATTTATTCTTATTTCATATCTTGTGTTTAGACAGTATTGCAAAAGGCATGAAATATTGATAGCTAATTCTCTAGTCACTAATTGTCCTAATCTTTTGTGCATTTATTTCACTTGAGTTAGCGTTTCTGAAGACAGTGAGGCATCCTAGTCTACAGCTCTAAGATGAAATTCAATTCCAGATTAGAAAAGCAGCATTTTTCCAATAAAGAAATAGCCACCTTCGGGCAATCGTTTAAAGATGGCTGGTTATCTATGACAAGAGACCACATACAGAACAGCCACAAGCTCATTAAAAGTGCAGCATCCTAGAAGATACACAGTCTGGTAGGACAGGGAGCCTTTAAAAACTCTGCCCTTCATTTCAGAACAGGATTCTCACTGATGTGACTCTTACACATCAATTTTGCAGGAGGTATGGAAATCTAGACTGAGATTGTTCTGTTCGCTCTATGGACAGTTACAATAACAAGTCATTCTCGCATGTAAAACACGCAACTCTTTAATGCTTTTAATTAAGCTTGGCTCTCAGGTCAAGGCATCATTTGTGAGCAAGAAGGATGAGGAAGGACTATTTCTTTGCTCCTCCAAATAACAAAACTTATTGGCTCATTACTGGTCTAAATTTAGTTGGTTTAGGCACGCAAACATATCACACCTTAACTATGTTAACATAAATATAAAATAATAATGGCTTATTAAGCTAATAAACTTTTCTTAATCATTTGTCTCTGGAGAGAAGTGCTGACTTCTGTAGCAGTGCTGCAGTCCCCTGGGCAGAGTGCTATGTCAGACTTCACAAAGAAGACTGAAGATATTCCTCATTCTAAAGCAACTGGTGATATGCAAAATACGCAGAAGTACTACAGAGAAGGGCATCTTTGGTATTAGGTGTTTTGAAGTCCTGCAGAGCTGCAGATGACAAGATTTAACGAGCAGTTACAGAGTCAACCAAGGTAAAGACACTCCTTGGAACTGTAGGTTCTCTCATCTCTGGTTTATTAACTCACTAAACAAGCAGTGATGAGCTTATTACCAGAAGTAATCCCAAATGCAGGGGTCACAGAAATCCTCCTTTTTTAAAAGGAGAAGATTTGACACAAGCCATTTTTTTCAAGGAGGCAAACAACAGGACACTTGCACTCTCCGATTCGAATCAGGCCTGTAAAGGTCCATCTAAAAGTCCTATTAAGGTACAAGACTAAAGTTTTACCATAGCAAATAAAATTTTGAATTTCCTCTATAAAAGGGAAGTCTTGCCTTGCTCTGATCTTCAGAGTTTAAATTAATTTTTCATTCTATTAACATTCAACATAATAGGATACAATGGTCCCCAAGGCATTCTTCATAATATACTTTGTACTGTGGTTTGCAAATGATCTTACTACTTAATGGAACTATAAAAATTACTTGCACATAAAGGTCAGGAAAAATAAAGATAAGTATATACTTTCTGCCACTGTCCTGTTCAACACTCAGCTAAGGGCCCCTGGTGTAAAGAAAGCTTGTACTAATGCAAGGAACGTAATTGCTGCCAGTATAACGGCCCAAGCAGATCAACCTTTGGAATTGCAGACTTTTTATGTCTGCATTTTCCCGTGACCAATCCTCTTGAACAATCCAGCCCCTCATTGATCAGTTTATTATTAGCATTCTTGGCATGAGTTTAAGATCAGTTTGTAGTTTGATTCAGCCTGGTAATAAAATGACCTACATCAAATCCTTGCCAAAATGCCATCTTTGTAGCAATGTGTTTAGCATGAGTTATTTGGCCATCCTCAAGGTTACACAGCAACTGTTCCTTATCATGGAATAAAGTCAACAAAAAGGTTCTGTACCATTTCATTTGATGCTTATCATTTCCTTGATAATTACAAACAGTACTTTTTTTTTTTAACATATAAGGTCATTCCTCAGGGAAATAGACCTAAGGATTAAATAAACTCTTTTCATACCTGAAATGACTGCAGAGATTTCCCTTAACACCACTGAATTTGAATTTAAATCTATTAAACGGGTTGTTTGTGTCTCCTGTGTACAAAGGTAGGAAGTAGGGGGGATATTGTCACCAAGGAGTACACTGCTAAGTGGAGCAGACTTTTCTTCCTGGACAACACTTCACTGCAGAGTTAATTCAACTGAGTGGCACTAGATGAGTTGAATTTATCCCAAAGAAAAGCAGCCACAGTCCAGCGATGGAGAGTTACCCTATCTTGGTCCTGTGGCCCTCCATATGGACCCAAGCCACGACCGTGCAGGCATCAACCTGCTATACCACGCTCTTTCTACACACTGTTGTACCTTGCTACGTTACTGACTTCTTACACTCCACTGAGCAACGTGACCTCCACCTCCCACAATTACATTCTTAGCCTCTTTCCTAGAGAGGCAAAAGTGCATTCAGAGGAGAGGCTCTGTCGAAGGGTTAGAGCTGGGCCAGCCACTAGACAAATGACAGATGCTCTCTATTAACACGTGTCCCTTCACAAAGGGAATAGAAAGGGAATAAGAGAGAGAGACTTACGGATTGGAAAAGAAAACTAAAACAGCTCTAATGAAAATAGTACTAGTAAAATGAAATATCCACAAAGCCAGTATCAAATGCAAGCCCCTGATGACAATTACATGACCACTAATGCTGTGGGCAGGTGCTGGGGAACTCCTAGACTGGACTCAGTAGTAGATGGAAACCAGATTCAGGAGCTGGATTCTGGAACTGGATTCAGGAACACATAGATTGGGACTAAATGCAAATCAGAGAGAATCCTTCTCGGACACTGGCCACTGAAGAAGAGGTTTAACCCTCATGATCCCTCAGCTTTATACTGAATGTGCCACGTATCAGTCAGTTTAGGGTCACCTGTCCTGGCTGCTCCTTCCCACAAGTGTGGTCTTTTACTTTCTTGACCCCCAGCATGGTGCACAAGATTGAACAGTGACCTTGGTCTGCACAGGAGCAATTATAAGCAAGACCCTTTCTGCATACACCAATCCTTGGTAGCAACTCTAAACATCGATTGTTATCACTGCTAGAAGCAGACACTCTCCGCAAAAATCTGCCATTAACTTCAGAAAGTGCCATCACTTAGAAGAGACAATGGAAATGTAAAAATCACTGAACAGAATTTGTTCTAACTCCAAGTAGGACAGTTTCATTCTAGAGGCGTAAGTACGGAGTGACTTAGCTCGGGTAAGTTTTGTTAGCTTGTCCAAAAATATAACTTGTGTATTTATTTCACAAAAGGCAGAGTCAAAAAAAGAAACGTGTCTTGTACTTGCAATGGAACGTGGCAACATTTGCAGCGGTCCTTTGAACATAAAGGAGTTCTCAGCAAGTTCCATTTCCCTCCCACTTCACCTAGTGTGATTTTGTCGTGCCAGGCAAGGAAAATATCTTCAAAACAAAGGCCAATAGAATTACAAAGTCTAAAGGAACCCAATGTAAAAAGCAGAGAACAGGCTTCGTGAACTGCACTTATTGTCAGCAGCGTGTGCTGCTGAAGAGATGTGCTGGAGCTTTCTGTACGAGCGCAGGCTCCCTGTGCTCTGCGGGCTTCCTGCCCAGGGACTGCAGTGCAGCCAGGAGGTGACGGAAAGCATAAATAAATGTAGGTACAGTATAATAATGGAAAACATTGCTCACTGAAGACACCGATGCTACTACAGGAGAGCAGGGATACAATGAGAATTTGGGGCACTGTCCTAGAACTACGCAGCTCCTAGAACTGGTGTATTGTGACTGCAGATGTGGCAAAAGGACGTTGGCCCATGACTACAAGTTCTTCAAAATACTTTTCTCTGCCAGTTTTTCTTCACTAGACACTGATGTCACCCAAACCCTGACTAATTTAATTTATTTGCTGGGAATAAAAGGTAGACCTGCATTTTTTTTCTGTTACATTGCTGGTATTTTAGCTTCAGGTCATCTAACCTGTTTGCCCCATGCTTGGTAATTGTTGGGACTACAGAAAGCAGAAGTTTAATGGAAAAAGTGATGTTTTCCTTAACTGCTTAATATGTGGAACAATTTGGGTCACTTTAGCACATTCCTCCAGTCCCTGTGCCACTTTTAGGGGAAAGAATAATTTTGTCAGGTGAAATAGCAATTATCTCATGGCCAGTGGTTTCAGATAAGGCAGAGAGGTCAAAGAAGATGAAAAAGGATAAAGAAGATGCTTGTCCCTAATCCATTAGGAATCTATTCATTCAGGGACGCTCTGGTGTTTCCATCTTAATGTACTGGCCCGAATCCAGATTGTGCTGAGCCTACGATATCACCTTCATTAGATAAGCCTGTAGTCAGCTTTTGGCTGGACACTCTTTGAATGTGCTCAGAAAAGGGAGGTTTGATAGTAGAAGAAGGATGACTACAGCTAATGCATCTAGGTAGGCTTTCCTCATTCTTAGATGATTGCTTATTTGTGGAACGGAAGATTCCCCCTCTAAATCACTGATTTTCCATCAGGAATTATGCTGATTAGATGGTTTCCTGAATAACTGTTTCAATGAAGTGGGATAATAGTTCTTTGCATTGCTTAATGTCTATTTCTGCGGTCATCACTCAGGATACATTTGTTAATTTATCACCTTGGATAGCACTTTAATGCAGGGTTTAGCAACTTTAATAGATGAAGATATGAAGAGATCTCAAAGCCTGCTCAGGCTTTGAGGAATTTATTGTTTCAGGGTATGGCAACCCATAGTTTTCATCTCCCTCTTGGCATCCGATGAAAGTACTACTAAAAAACCACAAAAACACGGAGATCAATGTGAGCAAAGTAAAGATGAGACTGATGCAGATCATATAACAGGAACGGGTCGCAAGATCAACTCTTTTTCCTCTAGGTGCAATTCTATCACATTTTTTGGCAGATCTGGAATTAGAGACGGTGAATCTATGTGATCAGGACAGAAGCAATGGTCCTTCTTGTCATCCGGGACATGGGGAGCCTCTGACCGTTGCCTCAGGGAGATATTGATCTGTGGGAGATAGAAGCTAGGTTGTGCCATCCTCAAGTCTTGACACCCTGCCAAAGCTTAGGGGGTGGCTATGCCAGAGACGACTTGCGGATGTCTGAAGTAAAAGAATTGAGGAGATACATTTTGAGAATTCTGTCTTCTCCCGAGCACAGAATCTGACACATGTCAGTATTGTCATTGACAAAATATCAGTAAAGCCCCATATGAATCTGCCAGAAGATGAAGATCTGTTAATAAGCATAAAATCTCTGATAGTTTCAGCTCAGATTTCTATTAGCAGCTAAACGGCAATCTGGGGCTCTGATGACTAACAAGAAGGTGAACACGGGGCCTCCCACATTCTGGTCAAGGCTTAGTGTCCCACATGACTTGGACTAGTGACTGGAATAATCCCAACCAGGCCTCAGCGTTTCAAACTCTCAGGTGTCTCCCAGGAAGAACTGAACTGTGCCAAGGGAAGGTCAAGGCCAATCAGAGACTGCCACTTTTTCTACGTGCCCCAGGAAAAGCCAGACTGGTGGAGCATTTCTTGGAATTGCCGTCTGGTTGGTTCTGAGGAACAGCTGAGCTGGTGCAGCACATCCCTGAGACGGGAATGGCATCGCATCAGTGACCATAAAATAGTGCCAGTGACAGTAATAGAGAAGGTTAAAGCCCTACAAAAAAGGAGGTCGATGGGAGTCACACATTTAACAGACTCTTTGTGCCATTCTGATGCCCCATTGGCTTCATCTGCTCTGGTAGACAGAGGGAATGGAAGACAGTACTTGCCATTTAATAATGTCTGAACGAGAGCTGAAAAGCAGCCTCCTTGTAGCAGCAAATGTCAGAAGAGCAGAACTGGGGTCAGTAAGCTGAACCGCTTTGTATCTTTGGCTGTGCAAGTAACAGAAGAGCTTTGCAGCACTTCAAAGCACAAAAAGGGAATGGTGGGAAGGCACTGCAGGGCTCTGAGCACTTAAGTGCATCTGTCCTGCAAAGTGGGCAGGTCACAAGGTTGGGTAAAAGCAACATTAATCAGTCTGTAGATAAAGTCACCAGCAAGCTCTGGCAAGAGGAATGTGTGCAAAAGCACGAGGGAATTAAGTTTGAGAGCTAGGCAAATTCTGCAGTGAAGAAAAAGCATCTGCCCAACACCTGATTTCAACAGGCTGATGACTGACGTCACATCTACAGGGAAGGCCTCGGACCAAGGTCAGAGATGACAGTCCACACAGGGAAGTGTCTTGCTCATGCCCTGTGCTCTGTAGGCATGATGAGATAAAAGCACCTGGGCTTGCTCTGCAGGATGAAGAGGGAAATTTCACCTCCAGGTGAAATCCTGACCACCCTAAGTCAAGTCACACTCCCAGCTCACTTCCCATTTCCAGGGCTCAGCCTTTCAAGCTGCCATCACAGAAAGTAAATTTGAGCCCCCAGAGACCTCTTTTGACACCAGGTAAATATGGATAGCTGTTGATCGTTTTAAGGTCTGCAACTGATTTGATGCATTTTCTGCGATCGCTTTAACTAGAAATAATCATTGCATTCGACCATGTTGAGAGGAAAGAGCTATGCTGAGATTAATTCCACTGATCAATGTTCTAATACAGTATTATTCTGGGGGATAATTCCAGCGTTTAACTTTTCCTGGTAAACGATTTCCCATTGCCTCACTGGAGGGTTCAAAACAATCATTATCACTAGTTCAAGCTGTTAATGAGGTTAAGAGACATCCTGAATCAGCAAAGCAGAATCTCTGACCTAGGAAAGCTTTTCCCCTTCTGTGCCCTTTGTCTACTCCTTCCAGTCTGGTAAATTGACCAACTCTTTCCAGCAATTTGCAGAAAATACATTTTCACTAGTTAATTTTCTACTGGAACTTGATTCATCCAACCAGCAAACTTAATGACAATTTGTCTGCAAATTGTGCTTTATATTGCACCTTTAGAAAGAGCGTTACTATCTTTGCCTAAGTAATGTCAAAATATTAACAGCTACTCTCACGCATTGTCTTCTTTCTCTCTGCATACCATCTACCAGACCTCACTCCTTCAAAACTAAACGCAGTCAAATAGAATTTCCCATCAGGAGGCTGCGAGTTTTTTGAGGACATAAGAGGGAAGAAGCAATTCTCCTGTGCCCAAGCCAGCGGAAATATTCCCCAATCATTCTGCTCTTAAACTTTGGGGGATTTTTTTTTTGCTACCTAAGGGAATGAAATTCTTGACGGGGTGGGGAATAGAGTTCGTACCTACCTAATATCCCTGGTCCTTTCAGCTCTCTTGCCAATATATGGAGAAGCAGCCAAAGCTACCAGAAGAAGAGCAAGCACAATCTGATCTAGCAAGCTACCTGTGATGGCAGCTAGCAGGAAGGACAGCTGAAGGAAAGAGTGTTCTCCACTCAGCTCTGGGTACCTTCATCTGCAGGCTGGGCTCTCCTCAGAGTTGTGCTGGAATGGAAAGTGAGCTGCCAGTTGCGAAGTACAAAGTTAGAAATTAGCTAAAAGTGGCTAAGTCAGAAATAAACATGGAGGAACAGAGAGTGCCTTACAGCTGAGGCATGTGGTAACTAAATTAGAGATGAACTGGTAAGTACTTGTATCACACATGGCAGAGCTGTATGAAAGTCGGCAGTCGCGGGATGGCATTTCTAGCTGAGTGAGCCTCACTATGGAGATTTCGCCAGTACATTACTACTGCCTTGCTTCAGATCACAGCTACCTCTGCGTTCTTACTATGATGCTATCACTCAAAGAGACCAGGAATTGATGGGTTCCAACACTGGCTGAGTAGCCATTTGATTTAAGCAGTGATAGAGGAAGCATATAGGATAATGTCAAAGAAAATGAGCTATTATCAAAAAAACCCATTTGTAACAAGGGCAAGATTCTCAGAAGTGCTACAGCAGCCAGTGAGCGAGACACGAGCAGGACTTTGGCCTATACCATCTAGTAAAATAACTAAACCATTTTGCCTTGCTCTCTGGACATCACCTCAAAAATCGCACCACTTGCGTATTTGGCTACAGGCTGCCCACTTAGGGCATTAAGTGATTTTCTTTGTGTACAAATTCCATCACGTTACTGTTCCTATGAAATACTCATTTTTGGATTTGGTAGCACTGCTATATGCCTAGTTCTCAGATTACTGACTTGCCCTGAACTGTGGGTCTCATGCCAAGAAAATTCTTTTTTCTGTCAGTGAATGACAGAGCTCCACTGCTGATTGATTTTCATAGGCAGAGAGTATGTGCTGTGTGTAAAAGTGAGGATGGGTGCATCAGAAATATTGTTCCTGAAAGATCAAAAGCAGAGAGATGAAGACATCTGGACTGTATACTTCTGGCTACATTTGCTGAGCAATGCAACACCTAATAAAGCTAAATGACACCAATTCTCCTAGATAAATTTTAGACCCGTGGAACACTGAATAAACTATTGATTTTTCAAAACAAAATCTTTCTCCATTCTTATTCCAGATTTCATCAAGCCAATCTAACAAAAATCCTTTCTTTGTTTCTCACCAAAATAAGATGAATATGGACACATTTCTGGAGGCAAACCTGCCACCGAGGCCAGGCGAGTAGATGGCGTGGGCCCTAGAGGGCCAGCACATTGCAGATTTCATTTAAGATCAAGCCACACGCTGCAAATGAAGGTCACCCTGATGAAATCAAGGATAGAAGTACAGTCTGTTTGAAGATCATGTTAATGTATAAGCTAAATGAACATAACTGGGGATGGAATATTTAAATGCAGACACTTTCCACTTTTCTCACATTTCAAAAGGATCCATAGCAATGTGTTTCAGAGCAACTTGAAAAGAAATGCAAAAAAGACCCGATGAAACAAACTATTGTATAATTCTGGGGGCTGATTCTCATCTCAAGCCACTGAACTTTCTGTAACCAGCTCTAGGTTGCAGGAGGTCAGCTGATTTAGGATCAAGTCCAATTCTGTGGTCGCGTCGACGTGTCTGGAGAAACTTTCTCCTAATGAGACACAGCAAAATGTACTTTCTGACTCCTGTGATTCCTACTGCTCCCTGAAAAGACAAGATGGGGGGTGGAAATGAAAACTTTTACCTACATTATCAGCAGCTATTGAAGATGCCTACGCTCTACCATTAGGTAGATGTTACATAGCATCTGCATAAAAAACTATTACACAGTATTTGGTGAAAGAAAATAAAGAGAACATTTTGGATGCTTTACAAAGGATTTCTGTTTAAACTGTATGTTTTCCTAAAACATGACAACTGTAAATGCAGAGATAGTGATATCAGATCCTGAGATACATAGCAGTGACACGCTTCAGGAGAGCTCTACTATGCTGCTCTAACTGAAAGCCTCCTGTTGTTGCTTGCTGTACTGAATTACCAGGTTTAATTCCTTTATGTGGATGCTTATAACGTGTTTCGTACACAGTTTGTTATTTTCAATCAGAAAAAAAGTCTCTGTCTCAATTTACACGCTTAAGTTGTAAGCTTTTTAAAGGAAGGCTATCTTCTGTAGCAGTTTAGCACATGGATTTCTGGGCATTACAGTAATAAATCATAGTACTCGGAAAGGAAAAATCTCGATAAAGAAAGGAAAGCTTTGGGATTAAACAGATTGAAAACAGCTTTTGATTTGCTGCATTGGAGAAAGTGAGGTTTGCAAAAGTGAATACCTATGTCAGAAATACTGAGCTTCAGATAAATTATTCCAAAATGTTTTGTGATCAAATCTGCCATGGACTGAAGTTTCATGAAACATTTCCCTGGGGAGCATTCCAAAGCCTTTATTCGAGTGAAAAGCATGTGCAACAATACAGAAATCTGAAGTGGATTGCTAAAATCCTGTACCAAAAAGAAAGAGAGAACGTCTGTGTCAACAGTCAAAGAATATCTGGTTCTAGAGGAAGCATCCATGGCTGGTTAGAAGAGCTCTGTTTCTGAGGAGCTTTTCTGAGATGTGATTAATACTCTTACACAGTACTAGAGTATGAAGTGTTAACAGATGCTGTTCAAGCTATCAGCCAACATCATCATCATCTTTCACTGAGAACATTAGGGAACCAAAAGCAAACAGCAGTTTGCCTACTGACTATTGTCAATTTTAGGCTTGCATCTCTGTGCACTTTGGGCACCTTTAATTTACTCCTACTCTCCATTTTGCCCTATCGCATGCTCTTTGGTTTTCCTCCCCATGAAGAATTCCTGCAGTTTTGCTTCACTATCACCCACAAATGTCTAGGGAAGGTGCTTTGCTACATAAAACTACAGAAAGAATTAGCACATCCATGTGAAAGCACAACTTCTCTGCACAATTCGGCATCTCAATATTTTTACACTTTTGGCCTAAAATGATTTACGCTTCGGAGTTGTAAGTACTTCTCATTTTCACATATGAGATGGCTTTCTACAAATTTTGAAGACTTGTTTCATAACAGAGTACTAAGCAACAGAGTAGCTGGCCTATTTTTTGTAGGCTATCACATATTCATCTGAAATGGATGCTGTTGCAAAAAGCAGTCAGAAATCTGTGGATTGATACATCTTGATCCTACTATCAGACGTTGAATACATGCAGCACAAGACAAAGCTAATTGGGAACAAAGGCAACTACCACCTCTTTAAATTCCCACCCAGTAAACACACTCCTAGGCATAACCCAGCATTTGAGAAACCAACTTCAATAAACACAACTCGTTTGGTATATGTCATATGGCAGACTCATGTGGTGCTCCTGGTGTGAATGTCATCGCTATTTTTAGAGGGACTCCTCAAAGGACATAACAATTACAGACACATTCCAAAAGTTCACATAGAAGAAATGTACATTATGCACAGGAAGAAGCTAAAAGCTGTATACTTGAGCCTAACATGCAGCTTTTTGGCCAAATTCAGTTTGCCAAGTGCTTTCAGTCAGTCTCATCCCTGCGATAGAGGAGATGAGGAACAGCTGAACTGTAAATAAACACACCCAGGTAGCCAAAAGCCTCCTCCTGCCTGCACAGGGTGACATATTTAGGACATTCATGGCTGTTGCTATAAATGGCTGAGACACCAGAGGGTGGCAGGAGCAAGACCCACAGACTCTCAGCCAGCCCAGGCAGCCACCAACACCGGATTGCCCTTTCCAAGGTTCTGAAGTGAGTGAAAGAGACTTGAAAGGAGCGGTTCACACCAGCTTTCAAAGTAGTTCCCTGTAACTACTGAAACTAAGAGATGGAAAGACACACAAAAAATAAATAAATAAAAGATTTCATGAGGATCATATTGATGAGTAGGTTTCATTAACTACAGAATGGCTGTGTGTACTGGGTCTGGATGGGATGGAGTTAATTTTCTGCTTGCTGTGTTTTAGATCTGTGAGCAAAACAATGCTGATAATGCTCATATTTTAGCTATCGCTGAACAGCATTTGCACAGCATCGAGGTTTTCTCTGTTTTTCGGTGAATAAATTGGGGATGTGCAAGAAGTCAGGAGAGGACACAAGCAGGAGCCAAACTAACCCAAGAGATATTCCAAGCATTATAGTGTCAGCAATAAAGTGGAGGAGAAGAGGATTTGGGAAGATCAGCCATCTTTTGCTGGCTGGTATCAACCTACCCATGGGAGGCGGCAAGTGATTGCCTTTGCATCCCCTGTTTTCTTTTGTTTCTCTCTTCTTCCACTTCTCTTTTGCTTACTAAACATTGATCTTTTTATCCCTATCCACAAGTTTTCTTTCTTTTTCCTCTTCCTTTCCTCTTCCCCTGTCCCGTGGGGGGGAAGCGAGGGAAAGCGGGCTCTGCAGGTCTGTGAGCAAGCAGGTACTGGGGTAACTCCCAGTGCTGTGCGATGCCGTTATTCTATTCTTGGAGTGATACTGAGTCATTGTTATTTACAGTTTCAATCTTATAAGATGCCAAGAAATGAGGAAGAAGGGCCACTGGTGCTCACACCTGGCAGAAGTTGCAGTAGCTCTTTTATTCAGTCAACAAGGAATCTGCCTTAGAACAGCCTCCCACATCTGACTGACAGCTTCCCAGATATCAAGAGTTAATTTGTGACAAATACTCTGGAACTGGTCAGGGGAGGGTCAGAGCCAGAGGAAACTACAATAGAAAAGGTGTGGAAAAAGATGCTATCTCAAATTTCATATATACATCAGAAGCTCCTTTTAAAGGCCATCTGATTTAGGTAACTTCTTTTCCTCTCTCTCTCTCCTTCCTTTTCTACAAGGCTTTAGAACTTCTCCAGAGCACAAGGGAAATAAATCTATTTCTAAAAATAAATCTGTTTCTAAATCTAAAGGAGTGGTCAAGAAAACTTCCCTTTTCAAAATGTGTTTCATTTCATGCAGTCGTCTTCTTTCTGACCCTATTGATTTCAATAAGTTAACCCAGCTCACTACAAGTCTGGACTACTAATAAACTTTAAACTTTTTGGGAAGGAAAATTCTTCTGGAGTTCTGTGCCTTCATAATTCGATGAAGGGGCAATGTCCTGTATGAATACATCCCCAACAACTGTTCACTCCTGTAAGGGATGGACAAGACCTTGGGTTTTTGAGTCTATGCAAGTGAAAGGATACCAGCAACACAGGAAGGATCGAGCCATAATAGCCCCTGGGCTGTTGTGGATTAGCACTGGTGCCCTCCACACCATTCTAGAGCAGTTCAAACCAGCATCAGCAACACCAAAGCCTATTAAAGCAGGAGGAGGAGGAAGGGGATTTTGAAAGGGAATTGAGACATTAAAGAAGATGTGGAAGTGAGGATGAAGTGAAGATGTCCATTCAAACATGGGGCAGCTGGGGACCAACCTGTCTTTGCTAGAAGTGGGGAAATTAATGAACTAAATTTTTTGTGGCTCTTTGAATTCAACAATGAACTCACACCTATGATTCTTGTGCCTTTTTTTCTGATCCTGCTGAAGCTTTCAGGAATCCAGGCCAGTAGCACGAGTACTGTGAGGAGCTCTGGATCCTGTGCCTCCTTTTGTATCTACATTCCCAGGGCTCTTTTATACCGAGCCAACTGAGATTGCCCAAAGCAGCCAGAAAAGCTTTTTTACTGCTACACAAGCAACTGTCTAAATCTTTTTCTAAGTATAATGCCTACATAATTTTTCCTCTGATATTTATTAAGCCCCTTGAGACATTATATAGCTTCAGCAAACCCTCCTTTCCAACTTCACGCTATTTTCTTTTCCTTGTATGAACATTTTGTTTCTCCTCCTACTGCATTTCTTCCTGAAGTCTTTCCCTTATTTCATTACTACTCCCCACCAGCATCTTTGCAAATCCATCAGCATCCAGAAGCTGACTGCAAATATAAAATGATGGATGGGAGATGAGAATTGATTTTTTCACCTTCCCATCAATGAGGGCTCTCCATTATCTTTAGGCTAAACAGTACCCCAGCGTCTTCATCTATACCACAAAATAAACTGACCTACTTCTAAGGCTGGTCCTCCTCTTCCTATCCACACCCACCTGCCTCCCGAAGTCGCTCGGAATGGCTATGCAAAGGCCTCTGCTGTCTGTAGAGCTGAGGCCTGCTCCACTGTCTTCTGTAGAATGCTGCATTAGACATTGGCATATGGCTCCCAGGTTACATTTCTGGTAGCAGAAGTTGAACACGGATACCCAGTTCTGTTGCCTTCCCAGCAAACCACCTGCTCATTCCAATAGCAAACAGGGATTCCTTCCCAGCACCATCCAGTGCTCAGAACATCACTGATTCTATGCCCAATACTGCCATTAGAAGCAGAATTTCTTAATTCCTGTGCAAGTTTCCCCTCAGATGGGAACACAGGACCTAAATTCTTTCCCCCGTATCCTTCACCGGAAAAAGCTGTACAGAGCCATCTCAAATGCATATAAAAGGAGACATCTCAAAGCATCTCCTCCTGTCATTTCAACGCTGTAATTAATAACGCTCCATGCGGAATGCCTGTCCACACCATTTTCTCACACTCACGCAGCCTAGATCAGAAAAAGAATGTCCCCTGATACCAAGTATCTATGAGCTGCTCTATCACTTCCCTTAATTTATGTTGCATTATTGATGTACAGAACGCCGTACTTGAATAATGTATCAGTAAGGCTCTTACAGAAAGCACTAGCACCAGCTGTAATGTGTGTCTATAAAGATAAGACAAATGTATTTCCTAAGTCCAGCAGTTTTCAAACAATATATTTTCAAGTTACAGGAATGCTCATCACGAGGAATTTAAAATTGAGGTGAGAAGTGGGGGGGGGACACAACATTTCTTCTAAAATGTTAATGAGCTACTGCCTTATAAAGTGAGAATAATCAACAAATCTGACATATGAACAAACATTATGAATATTCAGGAAGTTTAAGCTGCCGATTCAACATTTTCTAAGAACGTACAACTTTTGCACTGATTACATAAGCTATTCTTTTTCTTTTCATCTTAAGTACACTCTGCTGCGGTGTCGGTGTGCTGTCGGAACATATGCACCCAATTGCAAGTATTGTAATTCCTCCAGATGGCAGGAAGCTTTGGAATTGTTCCTCCTATGGTACAGATGTTTAACAATCCAGCCATATGGCTCCAGTAAGGCAGCCTTCCCAAAGACTACAAAAACTACACTAGACGTGCAGCCTCGTAAATTTGAGTGCGATCCCGAGGTATGAATGTTCATCTTGCTACAGTACAAAAGCATACATCATACTATGGACTTGGCATGTCTACCGGAATGACTAAATCCATGAAACATGGTTTAAAATCCTGAAGAGAATCATGTCCCACATTTATATAATTTCACCAGGTCAGCTATTAAAAGTACATTCATCATTTGGTTTGGAAATTCATTAAAGGTGTCAGACAGTAACCACATGCAACTGTAACAATGGCCCTAACCTCTGGGCTGAGTGAACCACCACTCCAGGTGACAAATTGAGATTCAACCAGCAAGACCAAGAATTTCTCTACAAAAAGATTTGTCAAAGTCAAGAAGCCCTGATGATGGTTGTGGCAATTGTGATGTGGAAAGCTGAACGTTGAGAAACAATCAGAGATCAATAATATCTTGGCCAAGAAAGGAAAGAACCATGAAATGGTCAATCTGTAACTCTACTGAATTTTGGCAAGTTTGAATGATGGATAAATGGCAGCAAATAAGGCTTAAACCGCTAATCCTGTAGGCATTACATCCTGTCACAGTGCATAGATTTATATGTTAGGAATAGAGTGGTATGAGAGGGAAAAGTAAAACTTAAAACCTAAAACTTAATCTATGAAGAAAAGGTGAATTCCCAACTTTGCATGTCATGGTTGTTTTTTTCTGCCGAGAAGCCAGACATAAGCAGATGCTGCTTACAGCCCCATCTTCCTTTTCTCTGATGCTTGGGTCTCTGACCCTTTGCTACCTAGAAGAAACGTTGCTTTTATATAAGTCTGTTGTGCAAGAATAAGATTAAAATGGACAGACTGAACAAAGCGTGGGTCTCTTCAGACAAAAATGTATCCATTTAGTACACAGGGGATCTTTCCACCTGACATATTCTTAAAGGGAACTATTCAATTACCATCTACTCAAAAGGTAAAAATCATGAAAAAGCCACGTAATGCTCCTATTTTTTTTTAGCAACAAAGTATTCAGAGGAGCTTTATCTACCTCAGATACTAATCTAGGCAATATAATTTTAAAACATCCTTACAGAAACCTTGAAGGGCAGTTGAACCCTGTGGTTGTTTAAGAAAAGATTTTCTGCAGTTTATGCATTTGCTCTGCCAAAAGCTTACCTTAGCATACAAAGTACAGTAAATCACAGTTGCTCTGATTTACTACCCAGACTGTGCTGTTTGTTTTCAGGGACAGCTCAGTGAAAAGCTGTGGCATCTGTAAGAAGATTCAGAGCAGGGGAATCGCTTTGCAAAACTACCAGGATGGTAGCGACCATTTCTAAGACATCGATGGGAAAAAAAAAAATGCAAACGTGCATTTGCAACATCTGTGAGGTGGGCTTTTTTAATACCATTAAACCCTGAAAACATTCTGAGTCCTTTATGGGTGTAAAGACAATTTCATACCCGAGAACTGTTTAGCCCAAGTGCTAGCGGGCTGGCCAGATGTGTAACTTCCCAGGCAACAACTGAAATTATTTGACCTTGTGCCTGAATTCCACATTTTATGGGACAGTAGCATATATAGATCTCAAACAGGCAGAGAAGATGCCAGAAAAACCTGCAGACCAAGAAGCTCTGGGTCAAGCTGATTATTTAGAACTGAGAATAGATTTTATTAGCCCTAATCCATTTAGTAAATCCCAACAGGAGGACAAAGATAAAAACATATATCTGACACTCCTTTAAAAAATAGTAAATGAGAGGGGAGAAGATCAAAACAGCAGCTGAAAGCCTTCACTCCTGCTTTAAAAGCCAAGAAACAGTCATTAATAGAGACTTAAACTCAGCCTTCTCTAGTCTAAACTTGTCACTGTTAATTACAAAGCTATTTAACTTTTGCAAGAAATAAAGACTGCTATTAATGAAAGAAGAACCAATTAGCCTTTAATCTACACAGTGTTTTTTAATCAAACTTTCTTTTGATCATCAGACTCACTGCGGGATGTATTCTCTCCTCCCCATGTTGTAGTAGCTTCCATGATTGCTAATGGAATAGATTTTAAAGGGCTGGCTGAGTGGGGAGAACCTTCTCAGCAGGGCTGGAGCTTCCTTCCCTTCATGTCAGTGGGGCTTACAGAAGCACGCTCATCTCCGACCCGTGCTGCCCTGGGACAGCACAGGCAAGTGGAAGGATTTGGATGGTGTCTCCTGACCTCTCTTCTGTAGCAGCTGCTGTTAAAGAGCAAGCACTGCACACATCCAGCAGAATGTGGGACAAGAGTGCTAGACTACCTTGTTAGGAAACAGCAGAAAATACCCCTTTAAAGAACAGAAAGAAATGGGAAAGAGGCAAAAGCAGGGAGGTGCCACAGGAATGAAAATAGAATTCACTGCTGACTGCAAAGAATGATGGATGGGAGAATTTACTTGTTGGCACAGGAACACAGTGTGAAAAAAACCAAAACAAAACTCATGGGACCTGAGCTTGATGTGTTAGAAAAAAAGGGAGGACATGAAAAGGATCACATTAGCTAAGTGTTGTTGTGCCTTCAAACTGTTGGCTGTGGGGTCAGAGAGTTTTGATGAGGGGCTTTGGCTTTTGGGTTTGGTTTTTGTTTGTTTTTTTTTTTGCTATGTGGCTACTTGTGGTATCAAAACAATACGCAGAAGTATCTAGAATCAATTGTGATGGAGAATTTCTTCCTTTACATCATCTCTCAGCTGCACAGATGAGCCAGGAAGGAGGATAGAGAGAAAAACGTCCCTGAGACATGCACTTTGCATTCATGACCATGCAGATAAAGAAGTGCAAGAACTTGACTCTTGCCCATGTAAACAGCAGAGGGGATGTGAATATTACCTGCACTGTGCCAAACATGAAAGTCATGCTCTTACCAGATACCCACAGTCTGTTCTGCATTATCAAAACTATGGTGTGTGCTGTTTATTCTCCATAATATAAAGACAAAATTTGCCTGGCAGCAGCAGAACTCTTGAGAATTAATGCTAACAAAAAAGCACTTTAAAACAAATGTTAATATCCTCAAAGAATCAGAGAGTCTGCAGAGATCTCCTGTTGTTGCAACCAGTATGGCAATTAAAAAAGAAAAAGTCAAAATAAAGATGCTCTGTGCCAGGCAGGATATTGAGTCACAAAATTCAAGTTGGTAATAGGAATACGTGAAACAACTGCTGAAATGAGACTGACACTTGAGAAATTTAAAGGTAAGTACATATTTAACAGATGAAGAATTTTAGCAAAGACAATAGGTTACATTAAATGTTTTTCAGGACTTGAGGAACAGCATTTTGCACTGCAGAAGATGAAATTACCACTCCCTCCGTAAAATGCGGCTAATTTTAATGCCTTTTCTCCAAGGGCTGGTATTTTTCACAGTCCAAAGCCCCTTTATAGCAACAGTTTGGCATAACGGTCATTTAAAAGGAGATTAGGGTCCATTTGTGGTTTTTGAGGTGCTCAAGTATTACAATATAAGTACAATGCAGGTACTCAGATAAAACCAGCATGAGAACTAGATAGAAAGAGCTTTAAAACACTGTTTCAAGATATTTAAAGTTAGCTGGGTAATTCTATCACTTTTGCTTTTACATCGTTCTGTGGCATTCTAAACCTGCCAGGAAAATTTGGATTCTGATGCTGATCAAAACTTCCTTGTGTGTTTTTTTTGTGTCATAATCCCATTCTAACAAGATGTAGACCAGAGACCCTCAGCTCCGCTCGCCTTTTTGAGCAAAGTGTAGCAAATGCATTCTGTCTCAGAATACTCTGAAAGCTGCAATTCTGCAAACACAGGACATTTTTAATTAACAAAGCTCTTCGGTGTTGCTGAAAGATCCATTTCACTTTTTTCTCCTTCAGAATGACCGAGAACAATCCACAGCTTTTTAGTTACTTACACAAGGCAATTAGGACAAAGTCCTTTTGACGTTTGAGAAGCTTTAAAAAGAGCAAAATTATTGACAGGAGCCATGTGAAACACAAGGAGATTATAACTCTTCTTACCTGAAGGAAGAACTTTCAAAGTTAAGAGGCAGAAGTTTCATGCTGCTTCTTAAACCGTGTAATAGGTTATTCCAAAGAGTGTTCTCAGTTCCCCTAATTCCTTAACATCAGTGCATATCTGCATAAATTACTCCCCAAAGTGAAGTCTGGTTCAGAAGAGCTCTCAGGAACTGGATTATCTCCCTCCCCTAATGATTTCAGCAAAATTTTACTTAGGTGTTTGAAATGCATAGACCCAAAATGATCCAAACTGTTCTGTGTCTGCAACTCCGACTGAAATCAGCAGGACCTGAAGGTTCTGAGCAGCTCTGAAAATCAGCCCTCGATATTGCTACTGAGACACACCTTTAATTTGCCTACAGCTCCTCCAAAAATTACTTCTAATTGTCACAAGTGAATCAAAGCTCTGTACGTACGTATACAGTAGTCTCCACTTTCGTAATATCCAGGGCAGCACTGCGATCTGCGGCGATACATCGTTCTTAGTCCTCTTCGATACGCTGTTTTATAACTTATTCTGAATTGCAAGACAGAAAAACATTTGACAATATTGAAAATCAATGCCTACCGTTGGAATTATATTTGTGTTAAATTATAGCAAGGATAGCATTCAATAATTATTTTTAAATGCATGAAAGCTTTTGATATTAAAAGCCACAATAAAAAAAGAAATCAATACTTGTTTTGAAACTTGAAATATAACTTCTAACTGTATTATAAACACAGCATTCATGACAATCAATCACCATAGCCCTTCCTAGGACTGCTATCTTAAAACATTTCCTCAATCCTGAAGCAAGGGCATGGAGTTTCTGCAAGAATAAATGATTCATTTCTGCCTATCAGCGAGGTCAGCTACCATCAATGGCATCAACAGGATCTTCTGTGGACACCACTGTGTCAGCGAGCTCTGAAAGAAACCACCACAACAGAAGCTGCTCTGTGAAGTTAACCCCAAGTGAGCTCTTCTTACCTGTTAACCCTTCCGAGGCACTGCCTTGCAAAATGACCCGATAGTCTCACTTGAGTATTTCAAGTATGTTTTCCCCACCACAGAAATTAAAAGGTGTTAAGCATTCTGTAGTTTTTCTAGACTTATCCATAGCTCTAGCAATGACATCACGTTAGAAACGGAATATTTAACACCAAACACTTCAAAACAGCTTTGTTCACGTTAGGTTATTTGAAATGAACTAAACTGACTGAAATCTGTTGTCCCTCATGGTAGATAAATTGAGCAAATTTATTCTGCTGCATTCCAATCTATACAACAGTCCAGAAAGCTCTGCATCTCTGACCAGTTCCATACACCGTAGCACAGAGGCTAAAAAGCAAAACTCCACAGTCAGACTGGGATGGTGCTGAACCACCTCTTTGCTACTGTAGGCATGAACGTTAAGGTACCAATTAGCTCATTAAAGCTCCCTTGGAAGATTGCTAATATTAGTGCATATTTATTAGGATACTCTTCTACTTGGAATCAGAGTGCATATAACAGCAATAACCTGCAGCCAAGGAAATATTAACTCTTTGTTTCATTCAGTACTAGAAATGGACCCATCCTCATTTTACCTGGTTTTCAATACAGAGCGAGGTGCAGTATTCCAAATATGGCTCCATTTGCAATTGTAACTAAATCCTGAAAAATGCCTGATTCCTCGGGATTTAGGAGCTGCAGAGACTTCCTACCACAAACCTGGACATGCAGTGATGACTTGGAAAGAGAGCTGGTCATGTTTGGTCACAATGACCCCATCCAGTCACATGACAGGTGAATGGCAAGGACACATACTCCTGAATGGCTCTGTAAGAGACTAACTACCATTGATCTCGCCCAAAAATCAATCAATCAATCAATCTTTCTACTTCTGTCAATACCCTAGAATGCCAAACATCCTGACTACTGTACTAAAATACACCTTTCCATACATATCTACACTAAAGTGCCAGAAAAATTTGAATAGAAGGTATGTGAGGAGATGGAAACGGCAAAATAAAATTAAAATTTCTAGGAATTAGCTCTTACCTATGTCTGGTGCACTTGAACCAGTTCAGTATGTCAGTACATCTTGTATAATAGATCTGATCAAAAGGATGAGCATAAGATTCCTGCACTGTCACAGCGTAGCTACAGGTAGACAAAGAGAGAAAGTGAAAAGCTTTGTTACAACATGAAAAGCTTCAGTTCCCCGTACAGGCTACTCATCTAACTCCAGTATGAAAAAATAATTAAATCAAGCATCTTAGAAACTTTGGGCATTATCAAAAACTAGAAAAGGGTTTCCTTCAACCACAGCTCCTCCTGAAAATGTTGGAAATGGATCAAACTTGGGCTCCATAACTGAAACAGGCATAGAGATTTCAGTCTGAGTGAGAAACCACTCCCTTCTGGAAAAGAAACAAATGCTATTACAATTCAAGGCAGTCTAGAAGGTGAAAAGCTATTTGGTTAGTTCAAATTTTAAAAGAGAAGCACGCACCACGTTTTTAAAATGTCTCAGTTGTCTTCCTGCCTAGGACTGTTTATTTTTGCTTGTGTTCCACAATTCTAATAAGAGCTCATATTAACTTCACACTGCTGCAGCCTGGCAGTGGGACTGGGTGCTCACACTTCATTTTATGATGAAGTAGCATCACTGCTTCAAACACTGGGTGCACCAATCAAACAAGGCCATTTGTAGGAGGTTGAAGAGTGTTTATTTTTCTGCTGCACAAATTTAATCCTTTTAATTTGTAGCAGAAATAAGCTCAGAACTATCTGAAAATTGTAACATAAATTGATATCTAAATATGGAACGCTTTGATGTATGGTTAGAATGGGATTAACTCCCTTTGTACGAGTGAATGGATAAAAAGAAAACTGGGCAAATTGCTTTATTCTTACTGTTGGTGGAAGTCTGTGATTTTTAATCAGTCTCCTCCCTAAAACACTACTTAGCAATGTAACGGGTACTAAATTAATTACTATGATTGCATTGAAAGTGTCTGGGCACTTCACATGATAGAGGAACACAAATCCCATTGCCTTGCTAGTGTCAGTCATTTTAGAACATGATATTGTCCTGTAGAAAGTGTGAGGACTGCTTAAAAGGCTCATAATCTCAGGTTCTGATCTGGAAACAAGCTCTTCTTTATCAGATCTACAATATCTTTGGAGAACGATACTGAAATCATTCCAGACAAGGTGAAGACCCAGGAATTAGATCCTCCAAGTCCTTCATTATATCGATTGTCTTAATCCTCCAAGTGATTTCCTTTTGTTCAGTGGGACTGCCGATGTGATTAAGCCCTGTGAGACTGCAGCCCTAAGGTAATACTGAAATATTTGCTTGGAGGGTCTGATTGGCTTGAAATCAAAGCTGGGACAATTGCTGCCCTGCTTGTCATGCCCCTTATAGACAAGCCAGGATTTTACTAGATGTTGCTTTTGCCCTCCGTCAAAATTTGCTGGGTTTGACGATAATGTTTTTACTTCCACTAACACCAAACTGTAAAATATTTACATTGCTCATTATTAATGTAAAGCAGTAACACTGGCAAATCTTGATTATTATTTTATGATCCTGTTTGTTATCCAACAATTGCCTTAACAATCTTTTCCCTTTGATTTATTAACATCTAAGTTAGAAAGTCATCTTGGTCAGTACAACCAATCAATTTTGGTATTTAATTTTTGTTTCTCCTTGATTGGGTCTCTAGGTTGCTGACTTTCTTCAGACAAAATCAATATTTTATTCCTGTGCTCTGAATGCACTTCATCTCACAACACAGCCTGCAAAACCCTACTCCTGTACAGTCTTTGCTTTGCAGCTGCATTCCCTACAAGCAGTTAATTCTCTAATTAAGGCTTCTAAAATCAAAACATAGTGCCATTGAAGTATGAAGTCAATTTTGCTCTTGTTAAGGGCTTATTTTGCTAAAGTGTATAGTAATTTATATTCGTGTGGAAGTAATTCACGGAACAGGACTGGAAAGTTTGCAAGTTAAACTGAAGTGTGCAGGAACTCTAGCCTCTGCAAACAGACCCTGCATGAATGTGAACCCTATCAAAGTTAGTGGGTTCCTATGTACTCCTAAGAGATGTCCTGCACAGATCCATTTTTAGGACTAGGACACTGTAACAATAGAGAGAACAAGAGTTACCAGGGCTTTTAATTCTCAGTGCTTTCATGGAGCTCCACTTTGATGCTGACGCAGACTTGGCAGATACAGCTGCAAAGTTCAGGGCACACAGACACAGCCTGCGTGTTGCAGCGGGAAGGGCTTCAAACTTACTTGAAATCTCTAATAGCCTTGCTTGACAATAACCAGAAAAAAGCAAGACAGAACAAGGCCACCATTTCTCTAGGTCTCTCCATGACAAATGAAAATGGGTCTGTGCAGACCTCTGGATGAAACTACGAGGAGCTCTCCAAAATGCAGCTGAGCAGACAGATTACACAGGGGTACGTGGTCTGTAGTTCTTGGCTTTAGGACCAATTCCTTGGGATGATCCAAATCTTCAAAGGCACTCAGAAGTACCACTTCTCTCATGCAATTCCATGTTCTTTAGTGAGATGGGCTGGTACTTTGTAAATTAAGGCTCTTATTTTCCCTTTTCAATGTAAAAATCAGAAACAGCTAGTGGAAAAAAAAAAAGTATGTTATACATTACCTTTCCCAATGACTACAAACATTTGGATCATCTGGGTTTAGGGACAGAGTCTTTTTGAGCAGACAAGACAGAACAATCCCTTTCAGAATCCACTTGAACAGCACCTGTGCCACCATTGTTGTACCTAGATAAAGAAAAGGAAGTATTAGCCATTAAAAACAATTGTGAAGAAATCATCCTGCTAGGCCTTTTCATCCTTATTTCGGGCAAAACCAAATGCTGTGGAGTTATTTAGAAACTGAAAGACTTAAAGTAACCAACAAAACAGGGAATTTTTTTTTTAAGTGCAAATGCATTTTAAAAGGAATTTATACTTTTAAACATACTAAACTCAATGAATTTGATGATTAAGCCACCCAAGATATCGATAACCCCAATGATTCTTCCAAAGAATCCTCCCGATACTGAACATTTTTATGGCCATCTGTACTGACAAAATAAATAACTGAGGTATTAAACCAATCTATACTGCCATCAACCTAGAGGCAAACGGAATAAAACCCAAATACCCCTTTGATTTATTTAAATGGGGCTTACATATGTCAATATAGTAGGCTAGAACTGAGACATATGCTTATTATGTGACTGAATGGAAATCAATTAGCTTTTCAACTCTTAGGTGGGAATGACTTAGAATGACAGAGGTCAAGGTGTTGGGTCACATTATACAGATCACTAAATATGAAATAAACGTATTTGCAATGAAGTTGGAAATAGGTTATATAAAATTCATTAGGTGTGGTCTTATCATCTTACAGTTCATCTGCTAAACGTACTGACTTAGATCCACTTATTGCTCACTTGGTGCTTTGAAACCAAAGTCATGGTGTTTGCCTAGAGGTGCCCAATGACATCAGTCAAAAATACAAAATAGGGAGTGCAAAGCTACTTTTCAATGTACCTTCAACAGAGATGTCCATCTGATAAACACAAAGTCAGTAAAAAATATTTTTAAACACCCATTTCAGGCATTTACATTGTCACATAATTCACCATTCAAATCAAAAGTCTCATAAATTACTCCTGGCAACAAGAATGCCCTAAAAATAGATTTGAGTCTTCATATGATCATCTGAAAAACACATGGCTCATTGCCTCATAGTCCAGGACAGCAAAAGGGATGTGGTTTGCTCTGCATGGCACCGATACGCAGTCCAGCATAAAGAACTCCTCACAAAGCAGAATGAAAGCCAGGAAAGCTGATCTGAAATTACTTCCTGATTCAAAGCCTTCTTAGCCTAGTTCAAGGACACCCCTTGCCTTTAGTGGATTCAAAGTCAAGATCCCAAGGGAGTAACAGCTCATCTTTCAAATTATCCCTAGAGCTCTGCTAAACCCAAAGATAGGTCTTCAACCATGTAAGTCATATTAATGTTAATTAACATGATTTAATGTTAATGTGCCTCGTGAAATGGATTTAAGTCTGTGAGTGGCCATTCTCCACCTGCGGGCTATTTCCAAGTCCCATGGCAACAATGCAAAAGCTTACTCTGGAAATTAGGAGGGCTGATGAGACAAGAACCTAAGAGAGGGCCCTGTTTATTGAAAAGACATTCACTACACTTGTCCTAGACACTACTTCTCCATGGAGGAAAAGGGTCTTCAACTGTGACCTGCAAGTGCTCACGGGAAAAAAGTTCAACAACTGAATGTTCAAAAACTCAGACCTTGTTTGAGAGTAGAATTGAACTTTTAACGTAACAGGTACCAAATATGGGAACTACGCAACACTGAAGCTCAACAAAATGACAAACCTTGCAACAAAAATATCTTCAAAAGCTGCCTCTAACATACTCCACATGCTACCATTTGAATACCAAAGTACAGAGGATAAGTTTTTAGGAGTGCTGTATTTATAGGTTGTCAGTAAATGACAACCCCTTTTCTTCATTCTCTACACCTTTGGTACATGACAAGTACATACAAATAGGACTAGAGGAAAGCCTGCTCCTACTCACCAGAAATGGTCAACTCAAGAAAAATGCAAAACTGTGTAAGGAAATATAACTGTTAAGGAGGGAGAGGATTAAAATCAAAACATAGCTCTGTGCTCAGTTTAACTTCCTGAGAACACCAACAGCCAGGGTTTAGCTGTAAATTAATTAAAGGCAGAAAGACAGCTTGACACCTACCTAAAGAGAGTGAGGCTTTTCACATTTAACTTAAATAGCCTTATACTCGAGTTCTGTAGTTCTCAGAGGTCTCACTTTGTTCTTAAGAAAACATTGCATCAGTTCAGTTTTTAAACCAAACGCCAAAGAATTATTTATAAGCCTTAGCAGCACACAGACTATGTTTGCAATGTATTCAAAAGAGGTTCAAAATTGTTTTCTAAACTTTGAATGCTAATCCTGCTAGCTGTTTAGAAATGAAGGGCTTTGTGCAATTAATGTTTTACCTTTGTTAAGTCAGACCACGTATCAGAAACATCCAACTCTGCAAATACAGCAGAACCTCATTCATCTCGTGTGTCCTTTTCCCTAACTCAAATGAAATAGCTCATTTTGATCACTGTTAATAGAAAAGACATCATACCAAAACAGAGCCAGTGCCATTACAAGATTCAGAATAAAACTCTAAAAATAGGAGCATATATATTAAAAACCAACATCAGAAATGAATCCAGGAATGACAGCTAATACTGGAGGTGGGGGGGGGGTTCAGCTTTTATTACTCACCATAACACACACTAAATTCCTGCACTGTGTTTAATGTTTGGAACATGCTCTCCAAGGAGGCAGCATCAGCCTTTCAAGGGGACCAGGCCTGTAACTTCATTAAAGATACAGCCAAATGATAGAAACCTTTCCAGTGCCTGCCACTGCCACTCTCCAGGGATAGGCAGCCTTTTGAACTTAACAAGAAAATAAATGACGCATAGGTCCTCTGTGCAGTCCCTAAATGGCTCTAACTTTTTGTCTCTCCAGGCCTGATTTTTCTTTTCAGGAGAGAAATAAGTTCATTTAGGTGTGATTTGGCAAGGAAGAGGGTCTTGCAATCCAAAATACAATCTGGTGATTTGTCACAAGCGGCTCGCTCGCTGTTAATTCTACTGATTAGGTTAGGTATCTGCTACCCATTAAGCCATTTTCAGATACCTTGCTCCTTTTAGAATAAGCATCAGTATTTCACCTACAGCACCAATACCGGTTCTATCACAAAATTAAGGGAACACACTTTCACTGTTAAGCCCCAAATCTTAGCTATAGGAAAGCTAGCAGGCGGCAAGACGTCGATTTATTTGTCTGTGGATTCACTTTACAAAAATCTTTATTGAGGAAGCTGTGCTGGGGTTTGCAAAGAGACCAGAAGACACAGATTATCCTTTAAATTGGATGAAGTAGATGAGTGTGGATAAAATCAGTTTTGTTACTACTCTCTTGCAGTTTCCACAACACAAGCTGAGGATGACAGTTCCCCACAAGATCAGGACCTACATACAAAGAAAGAAAGAACCCAAAGAATCCTCGCTGGGTGAAGCAAGTATCCCCTAAAGCTTTCTCTAGGTGTTGACGATCTGGTTTTGGCAATATTCTTGAAAAAGAGGACCAGTATTCACTTGAAGTGACTGAGAGGAAAAAAGAAAAACAAAAACAAAACCACAGATTAAATTTCTCCTCTGCTTCCTTGGCTGACAGACTAGAAAATTTACCTAAAAAGGAGCACTAGAGAATTTCTTGTTCAGGGCAGAAGCAGTGAAACGTTTCCTCTTGACATTTCTGTCATAAAACATTTCAGAACATGCCTTTGACATGAATTGAAAACAGAATTCCCAGTCCATGAGAAAGTTCTAAATTGAATGCTTTTCTCTCAAATTAGGATGAAATGATTTCTAAACGAGGAAAAAACACCTCTAATCTGGTGTCCAGCTGTAATCAGGGAAAACATTCACATAAGTGACTTTCAGTAGCATGCAATATTCTTAAATCTGTATATACTTTTGAAGATCATTCCTTTAGACATCCAAATAGATATGCAGTAGATTAACCTAGCCTGAATTTTTGCCACTAATTTCCACGCAATGGATTTAACAAAAAGCCATGTTAAGAAGTCTTACCTCAAAGTGCTAAAATTTCCTAATGGATCCTGGTTTTACAGACTCTCAGCACATGAAGACTCACAGCACATTAACAGGACAGCAGAGGAAAGCTCTTTAGAAGTTGCTTGACCCTGTGAGCAATCAATTAGAAAAACAGAAAACATACAGGGTCAAAGAAAGGGTGTTTAGAGGAGTAGAAACAAATTAAGATGGAAAGGAGATAAACTGTTCTAAAAAATTACTTATGATAATTGTGCTGTATCAGACCAAAGACCACTATCCCGCTTCAGCCAATAGCAGGTGTCTAGAGAAGAGTGTGAGAAGAGGGTCGATAGTAACACATCCCCTTCAAACCCTTCTAGCTTCCAGCAATCTGCAGCTTTGCTACTTCCTCAGCCACAAGTGGTATGCCTGTGTTTAATAGCACTTGATGGATTTTGTTCCACTACTTTGTCTAATCTTTCCATATCCATTAAGAGGTAAATTTCAATCCCCTAAATTTAAATTTTAGTGTCAACAACACCCTGTGATGGTCTCATACTTTGGCCATGTACTGCTTGAAATACTTCCTTTGTTTTTCTTTCTGCCTCTTCAATTTCATTTGACTTCTCCTTGTTCCTCTCTTAGAAACTGCAAAATCTCAGCATGGTGGGAAGGGCCCTCTGGAGATGTGATCCAAGTCCCTGCTCCAGCAGGGTCACCCAGAGCAGGGGGCCCAGCAGCGCAGGGTCCAGGCGGGTTGGGAATCTCTCCAGAGCAGGAG